>PVLD010016980.1:0-43336 GCA_004027595.1 Dinomys branickii
GAGGCCGGAAATCTCTTGTGGCTCTTCTGTTTCTATTATTTCTCTTTCCTGATGTTGTTTGCATCCTTGGCGCTGAGATCCTCCTCACAATCGGACCCTGCTTGCTCCATATCTTTCTCCCCGCCCCCTCCCTCCCCCCCCTTCTTCTGCTCCTGATACAGGGTTTCACTCTATATCACCCACTGGCCTCAGACTTGTGATCCTTTTGCCTTAGCCTCTCAAGTAGCAGAGCAAAGAATCACAAGCTTACAATCCAAATGGCAAGTGAAAAGCAGCTGCGTTTACAGAGGTTCGCAGGAAGTTGTACTTAAGGCAACTGTGATCCTTAACTGTTGTGTCAATTTGTGTAAGAGGGCTGGACGAGACTTGGGAGGCTGAGGCAGGAGGATCGTTGAGAGTTCGAGACCAGCCTGGGCTACAAAGTGAGCTCAAGGCCAGCCTGAACTGAATAGCGAGACTCTATCTCAAAAAGACAAAAAAAAAAAAAAAAAAAGAATTTGTGTAGGAAGGTCCAACTGATTGGACCAGCATAGTTCTGGGTGTGGCAGAATGGATTTGCTGAAAATGGAAGACCCACCCTGGGTGTGAGTGGTACCAACCAATAGGCTGTAGCCTGACTGGAATAAAAGGGGAACAAAGAAAGAAGTCTTTATTTTCTTTTTTAAGTAGCGAAATTTATTGGAAGATAGGAATGGGGTATAATAATAGCTCTTGAGAGATAGGAAAGGTCCCGACTAGGTTGCCCAAAGAAGGAAGTCTTACTTCTGCTTCTTTGGAGAAGTTACAGCCTTCACCTCACCTTGTACATCCTTCTAGCTCCAGGCCTTCAACCTTTTTTTTTTTGATGCTGAGAATCGAACTCAGGACCTCATGCTTGCTGGGCAGGTGCTGTGCTGCTCTGAGCTACATCTCCGGCTGGGCCTTCAACCTTTGACTGGATCCTTCAGAGCGGCAGTGTGCAGACAGTGTGCGGACTCTCCCACACCTGATTCTGAAGGCGGCCATTGTAAGCCTACCTTGCAAATCCTTATACAATTATGTAAGCTCTGGTAAGCACCGACTTACCAGAAGTGGTGCGGGTGTGACAGGATAGCAAGCAGACTGCACACAGCAGCAGCAACGGTCCCCTCACAAATCAGGCTTTAGATATTATAAGTCAAGAAGGGCTGGGCGGGAGTGCGATAAGGATGTGTACCAATTCCCCACGACTAAGGTATTCAGGACGTATTTGGACTTTAGATATGCACCTCAGCCCAGGTGCCTCCCCAGATCTCTAGGTGTGATTGACAGGAATGACTGACAGGGTGTTGTTGTCCCTGTCCCAGAATTCACTCTGATCTTAATTACCTGCGCGATGTGTAGTACATAGTTATGAACCCTTAAAGAGGCTTTAGAAGGGTAAAGGAGGACATCAATGCATGTACGCTGTCCTAGTGCATCAGACATCCCCTGAGTTGTTGTTATATGATCTACTTCTCTAGGACAGTGGAAGTAGGAATGACCCTAGGGTGCTGTTCAAAATTAGATGGGTGAAAGGGGGTAACTTTTGTTTCTAACTGTACTACGATGCCTGCCCCCCTGTTAATTAGTGCATGTCTGTGATGCATAATGAATACATCTGTCATGGGGAGCTGGTACATGTACATATCACATATCTGGCCCTTTTTAACTTAAAATAATATCACATCAGGGATTTTGGCACCCAAATTCCTTTCCCAGTCCATTGAGCTTCAGGGCTAAGTACATACACAGACTTGAGGTATTTATCGTGGCCTAACTGGATGGCATAATATACCGTCACCAGTGTCTCTTCACGGTCACATCAATTTAACTGGACACTCCCTAGTTCTCTGATGGTTTACCCTGTCCCCTTGCTCTCCCACAGTGAGCTCAGAATGGCCCTGGCTCACAGACTGTACTTAAGAGGAACATCTGTAAGGCCCTTTGGGAAAGACTCCGGTCTTTGGGTTGGCAGGGATGTCAGAGTCAGGTCAGGTCAAACCACAAAGGTTTTTCTCCTCCAATTACAGAGGCTTTGCTGGAGAGGCCAGTGCAACTCTAAATTGGGGCAAGATTAGCACTTAGCATGCTCAAAGCCCTGGGTTCAATCCCCAGCAATAAATAAATAAATAGGTGTCTAGTAATCTGTACATAATGTGGCAGAACTGCTGTAGCCAAGGCAATTCTGGTTGGCCTATAGGGATCTCTAAACATGCCAGTAAATCTTGTGACCCTGACCCTCACTTCCTATTTCCTAAAGCCTGACATCTACAGTACAAGGTAGCACCTTTGAGCTTACAGAACATTTTTGCGTCTATCTCACATGTGTCCTATTTCTCATAACCATATGGCAGCAGCAGGGAAAGTAATCTTCTCTGGTAACAAGCAAACTTTGCAACACTTGTTTCTTCAAGGTGACCTGCCTAAGTTCACGTGACCAGTAAGTGGTAGAAATCGGAACAAGAACCAGGTCTGTAGGCTGCTGATCCTCTTTCCTTGGCACCCAGCGACCTCTTCTTTCTCTGACCTGATCAATATCTATCTATCTGCAAACATTCACACTCCCTCTTTGCTTTCATTTCAGAAACATCTCTGCTGTTCAAGTGCATTTCACTGAGATTCCTGGTAGTAGAAATTTTGCTGATAAATAAGTAAATGTCTCTGCATAATCGTTAAGCCAACATCTTACTCCAAGACATGGTGGACTGAGTTCCTTTCCTCTGAGACAATTCCTAAGAGCAAGAAGAACAGCACTGGAGTGCCATGGTATTTATCTTCCTCAACTTCTGCAAGTTCGAGACCGGCCTGGGCTACAAAGTGAGCTCAAGGCCAGTCTGAACTGCATAGTGAGACCTTGTCTCAAAAAGACAAAAAAAAAAAAAAAAAAGAAAGAACAGCCAACTAATACAGATAGGGAAGCTGAGCTCCACTGAAGGGAGGGAACTCCCAGCACAGGTTCAGGGCCTAAAGCTTTCCAGAAACCTCCACTGCCACGCACTCCCGTGTGCAGCAGTCCCAGAGGCTGCCAGTCCTGCTGTGCCTTGCAATTTGGCTGTGCATCATGGGGCTCTTCCTTCTCGTGTGCTCCCCATGACCCAACAGGGTCTTGGGCTCCACAGAGAGCTCTTCCCCTGGCTCCTGGCCTTTCCGTGCCCTCCCGCATCCGTCCACCTCTGCCCTGCCATGTGACTGCAAGCACTGGGTGACACGTGTCCCACTATATAGTGGGGAAATGCAGGGTTCACCTACATCGAGCTGAGGGGACCCTAACACTGTCCCAGGGCTCCTCTCTCCTTCTATCTATCCAGGGCTGTCTGGTACGGGCATACAGCGCACAGATGGGGCTGGTGAGAGTCAGGCGGAAGCCGAGCGCCCTGGCACCAGCCTGGACATCTAGGGTAGGCACTTGGATGCAAACCTGAACAATCCATGGGGAAAGATGAACGAGAACCGAGATCCAACTCGGATGGTACCAAGTGGAGGGGCCTTGGCCAGGCAGCACTGAGGCAGGCAGACCGTCCCCCACCCGAACCCTTACACGACTGCCTCCTGTGTCTCAGATCTTGATCTTCTCTTTCCCCCTATGCCTGCCTTGGAAAATTGTTTCCTCATCCAGACTGCTATTTGCCAATTTTAAATGTGTGTTGAGGTTTGCCAGCTTCTCCCTAACTACACAGGAGCTGAACTGGGCGCACACATTTACTCCTTTCGGGCTTTAAAAACCACCCTGTGGCCCAGGTGTGGTGGTGCACACCTGTAATCCTAGCACTTGGGAGGCTGAGGCAGGAGGATCATTGTGACTTCGAGGCCAGCCTGGGCTACAAAGTGAGTTCAAGGCCAGCCTGAACTGCATATGGAAACCCTGTCTCAAAAATAGAAAAAAAAAAAAAAAGAATACAGGCTCAGAGATGGTAAATAACCTGCTGATGCCCATGTAGGTAGCCCACGTGTGTTTTAGACGGAGCCCGACTCGGGTATTCTAACTCCAGATCCAGCGCCTTTTTTATTCCGCCTTGACATGTGGCTCTCTCTGAAGTTCCCCTGGAGAAATAAATTCACCTTGGAAACTCTGAGCTCACTTTTAGCACATGAGTAACTCCCTGGCCACAAGATAATTTCATCCCTCCCCTCCCCGCCCTCAAGAGTCCTACCAGCTCTTCTTTTTACTGAGAGCTTTTCTCCTATGCCTCCTTCTACGAGTCACACATCTTCTGATCTATCTGCAGAGTTTGCTTCTGTGAGGATCAATCCCGGGGAATTGTGGAAAGGGGAAACCTCCACTGAATACTGTGTATGTGTGTTGTTGTTGTTGTTACTGGAAACAGAACCCTAGGAGCACTAAGCTATATCCCCCAGTCCTTCTTTTTTACTTTTTTATTTTGATCCCACTAAGTTTCAAAGGCTGGCTTTGAACTCATGATCCTCCTGCTTCATCTTCCCAAGTGCCAGGACTACCGTCACTGAATACTTCTTACTGTCTACTTCTCTTGCCTTCCAATTGCATCAGACCCTTCTGTCCAGGTGGGAAGAATGGTAGGAACCATGCTGAAGCCCCAAGCTTTAGTTCTCCAGCTGTGGTCCTGTACGGTTTTGCATATTAGACTGGGGAACAGATGACTACGTACAGTCCCTGCAGAAATACGCGTAAGACTGCATTCTAGAGCACTGAAGGAATCAGATGAAAGTCAAAGAAGGTGTTATGGTTGACACATTGTGTCAACTTGGGGAGTCTAGAGGTTTGACTGGGTGACTCAGCAGGAAGCCAGGGTGCTTACTTTCTACACATCCTGAGCCTGTGGAAGAGGAGGGCATGGAGACTATGTGAGAGCTACACGCCCCATGGGTGGGAGTAGGCTGTTTACAAGGTAAGGGAGAGAAAGAGGCTGTTTGCAGCCATTCCTCCCTTTTGCTGATTGTTTTTGCTGTGCTCTGCTGCCCTGAACAGTTTGCCCTCTGCCATGTGCTACTTTGCCTGAGAATCAGCCAAGTATGGACTGAGACCTCCACAAACTGTAAGCTAAATAAACCTTTCCTTCCTTCACTTAGGGTGTTGGGTATTTTGTCTCAGCAACCAGAGAAAGGTAACCAAGACAGAAGGGAAAGCTGAGATGCTATGCTGAGGGTCCAAATCAAGCTTAGTGACTAGGAAAGCTCTGTGATGCTCACTAGGGAGCGTTCTGGACTTCCTTGTATACCCAAGCCTGGTCCTCGATGAACAATGAGGGTTACTCTACATGCTTTGAAGTTCTAGATTTGAGCCAGGCGTGGTGGCCCATGACTGTAATCCCAGCACTTGGGAGGCTGAGGCAGGAGGTTTGTTGTGAGTCCGAGACCAGCCTGGGGTACAAAGTGAGCTTAAGGCCAGCCTGAACTGCACAGCGAGACCTTGTCTCAAAAAGACAACAAAAAAAAAGTTCTAGGTTCAGTAATCTCTTGCTGAATCTTCCTTCCTTTTCCAGTCCACGGTGTGAATACCTCCAAATTACTGCAACTACTCTTTCTGCCTTCCTCTCTCCCTCAGGGAAAAGGACGCACCAGCAAGTCAAGAGGCAGTTATCCAAGTTAAAAAAAAAAAAATTAACTTCAGCTTGTTCAAGCTTTTCCACTGGGTAATACCAATTATTTTCCCCCACTCAAGTTTGTTTTGTTATTGAGAAGCCTACACAAGGACAAGTGAAAAGCATTCTTTTTCTTTGTCTTTTTTTTCTTAGAGTGTTGGAGATCAAACCTAGGACCTCAGTTCATGCTAAGGAAATGACTCTACTTTTAAACTATACCCCAGAAAAAACACTCTTGATTGCTTTTTAGTTGCTGTTAGCTTTTTTTTTTTTGTTTTTTTTTTTTAGAGACAGGGTCTTGCTATACAGTTCAGGCTGGCCTTGAGGTCACTTTGTAGCCCAGGTTGGTCTGGAACTCCCAAGGATCCTCCTGCCTCAGTCTCCCAAGTTCTGGGATTACAGGCGTGAGCTACCACGCCTGGCAGTTGCTGTTGAAAAAGAAGTTCAGTGAGGCTTCCTTGAAGCACCAGCTTCTCTCTCTCTCTGTTCACTGAACTCCATTTATGGGGCCATGGGTGTAGCTCAGTGGTCAAGGTCTGGCTGTCATGCTTGGAGCTCTAGGTTCTATCCCAGTGTCACACATCCACATTCAACCCCCCCCACACACACACATACACACAGAACCAGTGGTGCTGGTTCACACCTGTTATCCCAGCTACTCAGGAAGCTGAGGCATGAAGCTCACAAGGTCAAGGCCAACCCCGGCAACTTAGTGAAACTCTGTCTCAAAACAGAATAGAAAGGGCTGAGGCTCGGCATGGTTCCATACACACCTGTAATCCCATCACTTGGGAGGCTGAGGCAAGGGGATCCCCCTGACTTTGAGGCCAGCCTGGGCTACATAGGAGTTCAAGAGCAGTCTCAACTACATCACAGGACCTTGTCTCAAAAAAAAAAAAAAGAAAGAAAAAATTAAAAAGAAAAAAAGGCTGAGGACAAAGTTCAGCGGTAGAATGCTGCTGGGTTCAATTGCTAGAATGGAAAAAAAAAATGAATTACTAAGCCCCACCCTACTCAAAAGAATTTCTCTCAACATTCTCCAAAAAGACAGTCCCTTCTGTCTGCACCTTGTGACCTGCAGCTGTAACTAAGGCCTAGCAATTCTGTCCTTAAGAGGCCTTTTGTCCAGTCCCAAGTTGCGGCACATGTCTCGGGTCTAGATGAAGCTGTGTGAATCATGGTCACTCCAAGGTAGTGCCCGAGTCTCAGAGGAAAGACTTGGTGTTTCCTTCCCTTCTCCCAAGGACACAGCCCACTGGGCCCAGCAAGTGTGCACACAGAGGTGCACCCCTTCTGGCAGCTGCACAGATGTGACCCCAGGCAGGCCCCGTGGATGCCTCAGCTCTCTGACACCACCTCCTGCAGCTCTGAGGCTGCTCCCAGCGTTCTCTCCAGGCCTCTGAGAGCAGCTGCCTTTCCTCCACCTACTCCTTACAGCTCTTTTCTTGTTTCTTTTGTTTTATTTTTTGGTGTCAGAAATTGAACTCAGGACCTTGCGCTTGCCAGGCAGGTGCTTATGCCACTGAGCTATATCCCCGGCCCTCTTTTTTATTTTTTATATTGAGACAGGGTTCACTCTACTGCCCAGGCCGGCTTCAAACTTGCAGTCCTCCTTGTGGTGTTTTGCTAGACGTCCCTCCAAAAACAATGCACGCACAGGTGGGCTTTAGCGGGGTAGTTGGCTCATGGCCGTGTGATATGTGATATTCAGTTAGTGCATGGATTGGTTTAGCATAATTCTGGGTATGGATGGACTTACTGAAGAGGGAAGACACACTTTGGATGTGAGTGGCACCAACCAATGGGCTTATAGCCTGGATAGCATAGAAAGGGCAGGAAGGAGAGCCCGCTGTCTCCCGTCTGCCATGCTTTGGACTGTTGTTCCTCTGCCATGACCCTCGATCGTGCCGCTCTGTGTTGGAACCACCTGACTAAGGACTAAAACCCACACGAACAGTGAGCTACAATGAACTTCTCCTCCTTTAACTTGTGAGTGTTGGGTATTTGTCCCAGCAATGAGAAAGTAATCAGGGCATCCTGCCTTGGCTTACCAGAGTGCTGGGGTTACAGGTGCGTGCCACCACAGCCAGGTTCTGCGCCCCTCTTGTAGCCCTCAACCCAGAAGTCATCCAACGAACACTTTGTAACAATGGAGAATGTTCTTACTCTCCCTTCATATGTGGCTCTGTCTCCTCTACAGCCTGCTTATTTAAGAATGTCTTCCCTGGGCTGGGGATGTAGCTCAGTGGCACAAGCGCCTGCCCAGGGTTCCAACTCCAGCAGCACAGAAAAAGAAAAAGAAGGAAGGATGAGAGGAAGGAAGGAAGGAAGGTGGGGAGGAAATAAGGAAGGGAGGAAAAAGTGTGGACGTACCTTCCCTTGCCTCAAACGCAGTTGACTGTACTCAGCGTAGGGACCACGTCAGGAAGCCCAGGCAAGCGTCTGCGCGCCTCTACTAACCTACCTTGTGGCTTAGTTAGGGAAAAACAGTGGTCTTAAAGGCCAGCACATGTGCAGAGTGCCACAAAACAGCTCAAGTGCTCAAGCCTCAGGCAGACTTTTTGAAAAACTTCTTTGTGTCAATTCATAGGTCCGGGCTGTAAACGCGGACAGGGCGCCCCAGCCCTGCCCCTGAACACTCAATCACTGTGGCAGCTCAGCCGCGGGTTTCCAGCCTGCGATGGTGCCCCGATGAGAGTCAGGACTCTGGTGTCACGTTTCCCAGCCACGTTATCTAAGGGCCGGTTCCAGGGGATTTGATCAGGGCTGGTTCGGGAGAGAGGCAGACGCCGTCTTTGCCCCAGAACAGACTACTCTTTGAGCCCTGCCGCCACCCGGACTGGGGATGGAAGAAAGAAAACAAAAATCCCCACTGTATGCGGTTCTGTGGAATTTAGTTGGCCCTGGAGAGGAAAATTGGAAGAGCACGGTTGCGCTCCTGTCCGCAGCGCCCTCTGCAGGCAGCAAACCCCAGTGCCGGTGGGCCTCGCCAGGACCCGGCACGGTGAGATGCGAGGACGCCCTCTCAGCCCGGGTGCAGGCTCCTGTTCATCGTTAGGGGAACGCTGAGGTCCTGAGTGAAGAAGACCGTGCCTCACAGTTGCTGCTGTGGTTTTGCGGTGCTGGGGCTAGAACCTAGCACCTTCAGCGTGCCACACTAGGACTCCACTCCCTAGCCCCAAGCCCAGCCCCGCCGGTCTGAGGTAAAGCCGGTTTGCAAAACAGAACCTTCGCATCGCCCTAAGGTCTGAAGGAGCTTCAGTAAGACAGGCAGTGAGACCACATGGGGGCAAGTTCTTTTATTCTGCAGTTCCCTCATCCTTGTGCGGCAACCGGGTGTATAAGTGGAGGTGCCGGGGAGGGAGTGGTCAGAGCAGGTGTTTGGCATAAGAAAAGATCCTTCAGACGAGAGATCGCTGAGTTCTCCCTAAGCTTTTTTTCTTCTTTTGTGGTGCTGGGGATGGGACCCTGCATGCCAGGCAAGTGCTCGACCACTGAGCAGCACCACCAGGTCTCCTAAACATTTTTTTTTAAATTACCCCAGAGCATCTAAAACGTTCTTCTGTCTTCATGAGGATTCTGGTCTTCATCCAGGCATCTTACCCTCCACGGAGGGCCACTGGGGCAGGCCAGTGGGAGAGGCACGCACTGAACACTTGCATTCTCCATCACAGGTGGGGTGTTTTTTGGTTTGGTTTGGTTTGGTTTGGTTTTGTCTTGAGACAGGATCTCGCTGTGCAGTTCAGGCTGGCTTTGAACTCACTTTGTATCCCAGGCTGGCCTTGAGCTTGCAGCAATCCTCCTGACTCCCAAGTGCCATTCTAGATGTTTTTGAGAGATATTTTACACTCTGACTTTTCCTTCAGAGGATTTGTTTGCTTGCTTGTTTGCTTTTAGCCAGAGTCTCACTATGTTACCCAAGCTGGCCTTGAACTTGTGATTCTGCAGCCCTCGGCCTCCTGAGTTGTTGGAACTAAAGGTGAACATAACTGTTCTTCAGAGGATTTAGAGGGACCTCAAGGCTGGGTGTGGTGGCGCATGCCTATAATCCCAGCCCTCAGGAGGCTGAGGCAGGGGGATCATTGCGAGTTCGAGACCAGCCTGGGGTACAAAGTATGCTCAAGGCCAGCCTGCGCTGCATAGTGAGACCCTGTCTCAAAAAAGACAAAAAAAAAAAAAGAGGGACCTCAGGGACTTCAACTCAGTCTCTGAATTAGTGTTCTCTTTGAAATTAGTTACGCTTTCGCCCTGCATTTTGAGTCCACTATTATCTTGGCTTTCTAGGCTGGCTATTTTGCCTCTAGATAGGTTTTGCCTTTTTACGCTACACTATTCTCAAGGGAGATTCCTCCTGCTTTTAGAGGAAAGCACCATTAGTGAGTGGAGTCAAAGGGCTGAGAACACTTGTGGAGAGAATGAGGCGACCTGCTGCAGTCTGGGTCTAGCATGGGCCCCAGAGTTCCAGTGCTTTAAAGCCTCGGTCCCCATTGTAGCTGTTGAGCGGTAGTAGAATGCCACCAGGTCATCGGCAGTGTGTCAGTTACGGAGGTCAGGGATCCACAGCCCCTGCTTCTTTTACAGTTTTGCTCCCTGACCATGAGGTAAAGAATTTTGCTCTGGCATGTGTTGCCAACATGACCTGCTGCATCACTGAAGACCTGAAGCCACCGTGGGCTGGAACCTCCACATACATGAGCCAAAGGGACTCTCTCTCCTTAGAAGTTGATTATCTCAGGCGTTGGTGATAGTGACAGCTGACTGGTTCTCATGGGAAGAGAACATACCAACACTGGAAGAGGAGCTGGAGGCAGGAACAGGCAGGTATAGGAGAGCAGAAGCCAGTGCAGGAAGGTGACCTGAGGAGCTGGGAGAGCCAGAGCCAACGCCAGTGCCTGGTGGACAGGGCAGCAGTCTCACAGTGTCAGTGCTCGGGGCTAAGGACAGGTTTGCCGGCCTGCAGAAGACAGGTATCTTGAGAGGTGTCTGGTCAAAGCTGACTTGAGGCCAAGTACAGAATTCCAAAAATGAGCACAAAATAGGCCTCAGGAAACAAGTAGAGCACAGATAGCACAAGAAGTGTTGCATAAAGTCCTTTGTGAGGGGGAGGAGTTCATTGCTTTCACATAAAACAAAGAAAGGGAATATGGCTCTTTGCACATAGAGAACACAGCTGCTTCTGCAGAAGTTGGTCAGATGCTGGGCTGGCCCCGGTGCTGACCAAGAGATGTAGGACTGCGGTGGGGGACACTGTAATGTAAGTAAGATAGCCCCTGACATGCCAGTTCAATTGGGACTGATTTATTGAGCTTGGGACCAGTGAAATCTTATAAAGAGTCACATGACAATACTATATATAAGGATCATTCAGATTCTGGATCCTTCTGTTTAATATTTAATGATCCTCCCCAAATGTCAAAGCAAGATCGTTAATTAAAAGTCTCTGGGACAACCGACATGACAAGATTGAAGTGGCACTAATTTAAAATCAGCCCTGCTATTGTTAAATGCTGACGTGATTAGTGGATAGGACAGTGGTGAGCCGAAAAAATGTCATAAAGCCAACGCATGACCCACTGGAAGCGTTGTGATCCAGCATGAAGTCCAGGAGGACATAACAGGAAGGGTCACCAAGTCAAGACGGGGGTCACTGATCAGCAGGAAGCTGGTCAAAAGGCACACAGGATCCTTGCATTGTTACAACTGCACACCAATCTGTACTTATCTAAAAATTAAATATATACATAGATAAATGAGCTGAGTTATCAAGCATCATAAAACAAATATTTGTCCAAACCAAAAGAAAGACATTATTTGGCAACCCATTTGACATACCTCCACTGTAATAACCTGATATCTGATATTAATTGGGTTTATTCAAGTTCATATTCTTTGCCCATTGTTGGGTCTGTTCATGTGTCAATATAGTTTTGGGACTTTTTTGGCAGCACTAGGGATTGAACCTAGGGCCCAGTGAGCAAATACCCTCCCACTGAGCTACACCCCCAGCACCAACAATACAATTTTTAAATTTATTTTTTTGTTTTTGAGACAAAATCTCAGTATATAGTCCAGGCTGGCCTTAAGCTCACTATGTAGCCTATGCTGGCCTCAAACTTGAAGGGATTCTCCTGCCTTATTCTCCCAAATGCCAGGTATTAGAGGTATCTACTGCCACATCTAGCACAATACAAATTTTAGTTTAAAAAAAAAAGTAGTCAGAAAAAAAGAGGCCAGGCAGCTCAAGAAGCAAAGAGATGCCAATAAGGTCAGCAAGCAAAAGTAATAATAGCTCCACTTGAAGGTCAAGGTCATGGAAGGAAGGGCATTGGGTTCCCCAGAACAGTTTCACTCCACACAGGTCACTTAAAATGGGAATGTTAGCTGATGTGGTGGCACACACCAGTAATGCCAGCACTATGGAGGCTGAGGCAGGAGGGTCATAAATTCAAAGTGCAGCTTGAGCAACCTAGTGACTTAGACAGGTAAGAGTGCCTTTTTCACTTTTCCCATGCTGGTTGGTGGGCAGACAGCCCCTTCCCCTCCCCTCCTTTTGCTCTCTCTCCCCTCCTCGATGCAGGAAGGGAGGGATTACCCTTTCAGCCCTGCCCTTGCCTTTTTTTTTTTTGGTCTTTTTTGAGACAGAGTCCCCCTATGCAGTTCAGGCTGGCCTTGAGCTCACTCTGTAGCCCAGGCTGATCTTGAACTCTCAATGATCCTCCTGCCTCAGCTTCCTGAGTGCTGGGATTACAGGTGTGCCCAGCCCTGGCCCTCACTGACATAGGCTTGCAGCTGATATGTGAGCTTAGTCTAGGAGGGGTCCCTCCTCTGTACTGATCCCCTGGCGCTGCAGCACAGGGCCTGTTAAAACATAGGCTCCCTTCACACTTCAAGTTCTTGTAAACTTCCTGGTGGTCTCTAAAGTCTCATAAATCTACTTGGGATCTTTATCCTGAGTGCAGTAATGTGACCAGAACAGCAGTCTCAAACACTCAGAGCTGTTCGCACCAAAGAGCTCAAGAGACCAGTAGCCAATGCGCACCGGCACCTGGTATGGGCAGCTATGACCAGCAGCTGGCTGAGTCCGCTGCTGGCATCTAGCATCAGGTGGTGATGTCACAAACGCTAGCGTAGCTGCATTTTGCCAGTACCCACCGGAATTGAGCAAAAGAACCCTCCCCTTATCTGTGATACTACTTGTAGTTCTTTTTTTTTTTTTTTTTTTTTTTGCGGTACTGGGGATCGAACTCAGGACCCTGCGCTTGCTAGGCAAGCGCTTATTCCACTGAGCTATATCCCCAGCCCTCTGTGATACTACTGATGTTATTTTATTTTATTTTTTGTACTGGGAATTGAACTCAGGACCTTGCGCTTGCCAAGCAGGCACTTGTGCTGCTGAGCTATATCCCTGGCTTATCTAAGATTCTAAAAAGCCCACATCATCTCCAAGGTGAGGGATAGCTATGCACAACAACATGGGTACACAGGGACCTCACCTTCTATTGAGGCAGGGGCCCAATGATGTCACCAAGCTAGGGTGTGTTCACAGTTGCTTTGTGTAGGGGCGATTTGAAACCAAGCTACCTCAACATCATTAGTCATTTGAGAAATGCAAATTAAAACAACGTTGAGATTTCACCTCACTCCAGTAAGAATGGCTATCATTAAGAAATCAACCAGTAACAAATGCTGGCAAGGCTGTGGAGAGATAGGAACTCTTCTCCACTGCTGGTGGGAATGCAGACTGGTGAAACCACTGTGGAAATCAGTTTGGAGATTCCTCAGTAAACTAGGTCTGGAGGTCCCATTCAGCCCAGCCACTCCCCTTCTGGGTATTTTCCCAGAAGATCTGAAAACATCATATCACAGTGATATATGTGCACCCATGTTTATATTTACAGCAGCACAATTTGTAATTGCTAAATTGTGGAAGCAACTCAAATGTCCATCCACTGAGGAATGGATAAAAAAATTGTGCTACTTCTATATAATGGAATATTAGTCAGCTATAAAGAAAGATCAACTCGAGTCTTTACAGATAAATGGCCACAACTAGAGACTATACTCGTAAGTGAAATAAAAAAGACCTCCGTATGTAAGCAACGTATTGTCTCACTAGTGTAAGAACCTGAAAGAGTGAATAAAAATTAGGAGGTAGGACAGACATGGTGAAATGAACATGCTCAAAAGTAAAGAGCAACTGGGGTGAGTGAAAAGAGAAAAGAAAGAAAGGGAAATTAGGTTAAGTATAAAGGGAAATTATGTGTGTATGTGTATGTAGGACAGCTAACATAGTTGAACTACTGACTTCTCTCACTTTACTGAAAGGAACAGTCAATGATTAATTATTTGATCCATCTTGCACGTCTCCATTTGTTCTCCTGAGAAACCACTTTGAAGATATCAATACATAATACAACAACTATTGTTAATTTCTTACCACTTTGTCTGTAACTCTGTATTGCTTGTATTGTTCTTATGCTATTTGGTAAATGAATGTCTGTCTGTTAATGTGTTTTCCTTCTTTTTTTTAAAATAAATTACCCTAAAAAAACAAAACATGCAAAGAACATAAAACAACCTGAAGTCCCACAAAACTATTGGTGATGATTTTTTTCCAGACATTTCCTTATGGAAACACATAAATAAAATGTTTTAATATATGTTAAAAAAAAAAAAAAGAAACCAAACTACCAGTCAGCCCAGGAGTGGAATATTTCAGCTATGAAGCCACAAGGCAATGTTCTCATGTAGAGATTAAAGAAAGAAAACCTCTTAAAACCATTTTCTTTGTAGGGCCTCTCTTCACTTGACAATGAAATTCCTCCTCCTGCTCCATCCATTCACCGGGGCTTGCTGCAATCCCAGACATTTTTTCACTAGTAGTCAATTCAACACAATAAATCCTTCATCAGGACTTGCTCTTAGTGATATAGGAGAATATAACTCCCAATCTATTAGAGGTCAAGGAGCCGGGTGTGGTGGCACACACCTGTAATCCCAGCACTCGGGAGGCTGAGGCAGGAGGATCCTTGCAAGTTTGAGGCCAGTCTGGGCTACAAAATGAGCTCAAGACCAGCCTGAACTGTATAGCGAGACCCCGTCTCAAAAAGACAAAAAAAAAAACAAAAACCCCAAAACAGAATAACCCCCCCAATGGAAAAAACTCCCAATCTATTAGATCTCAAATAGGCCAAGTTGATGTCCCACAATGTCAAGGAATGAAGTCATGAACCAAGGGAAGAAGTTAGGAGAGCTTTATTACAAATAAGGAGAAGAATAGCTTTTGGATTTCCAAGAGGGGTCCCAAATGGGATGGCCACCAAAGCCCTTTGTCAGGGTCATTCATAAAGCAAAGTCACAGTGTGGGTACAACACGGGTTAAACTGCAATCAACCTGTAAGATTACAAGTATCGTTGCTTAGCTAATGTTGATCCAGTAAGGAAACGAGTCACGTATCAAGGGTACGTGCTAAGAACAAACACGTTTTTGGGAAGGGATAGGTTCAGACGCTCTGGGCATCCACCTGGACAACTCATGCCTATCTGGACTTACTGGATCTAGTGGTGTTAATTACAGTGTACTCCCAAGTTACTGTTTAACCCTTAGAGAGGCACTGTAGGCCTGGCCACTGCATTTTTATCCTGAGGCCTGATCTTTTCAGATGTGCCTCGAGCCATGATTCTGATGTCTTTATGTTTCTGCTAACTTCCTTGAGAGCCCAGTCCTTTTCTGTCTGTATATTAACTTCTATCTAGCTTATCTGTATATAATACTGGTGGCTAGGGACACAGCTCAGAGGTAAAGAACTTGCCTAGCATGGGTGAGGCCCTGGGTTCTATCCCCAACACACACAACACACAAAAAACTAGGTATAATGGCACTTGTTCATAATCCCAGCACTCTGGGAAGTCGAAGCAGGAGTATCCCAAGTTTAAGCACAGTCTGGGCAACTTAATGACAGAGCAAAACCCTGTCTCAAAATAAGAAGCAGGAAAAAGGCTGGGGATGTAGCTTACTGTAAGGGCTCTTGGCTCAATACCCATTAATACAGGAGGAGGAGGAGGAGGAGGAGGAGGAGGAAGTGATTACTAAAATTCCACTTAGTAGTTAATAGTTATGCACGCTGGCCATAGTGGTTCATGCCTGTAATACCAGCTGCTCTGCGGGCTGAGGCAAGAGGCTGAGGCAGGAGGATCACAAGTTCAATACTACATGTAGGCCCTGTCCCAAGAATTTTTCTTTTTAAAGAAAATCACTTTACTCATTAACTCACAAGTAATAATGTCCAACAACTGGTTTAAGGAAGCCACACAAACCTCTATCCCAAGTTCTCTGTCACCTCAGTGAACTCTGTAAAGCTGGAAAATCCTCTTCCATTGCCATTGTGAAGCACTAAAGCTATTAATGAGAGGTTTAGCTGGGCGTGGTGGTGCACACCTGTAATCCCAGCACTGGGAGGCTGAGGCAGGAGGATCATTGCTAGTTCGAAACCAGCCTGGGCTACAAAATGAGCTCAAGACTAGCCTGAACTGCATAGTTGTGACCCTGTCTCAAAAAGACAAACAAACAAAAAAAAGAGAGGTTTGATTTATAGTTTTACACTTTATACTTTCATTACCAATCATATTTTCATACTACAGTAATTTGATCAGAATTAATCTCCCAGTTCTTCAATTTAAACTTTTTGGTTAGACCAATCCATTTGTGATTTTGCATTGTTCTAACACTTTATTGAAACCTTCACAGATGCCAGGAATAGTGGCACATGTCTGTAATCCTAGCATTCAGGAGGCTGAGTCAGGAGGACTGCTGTAAGTCTGAGTCCAGTCTGAGCTGCATACTGCATTCAAGCCCAGTCTGGACTGTAGTGAGGCCTTGACTCAGAACAAAAAGTGAAAAACCTTCACAGAGCTTAATGTGCTGGTTCTGAGCATACTCCAAAAATCGCTTTATCTTATAAAAGCGAGGGCCACCAAATAGCTGCTGTTGCTCTGGATGGGTTCCTGGAGGCTCCTGGTGTGTGATGTCAGGCTTTGGGCACTTGGTGTTACCTTCCCCACCGAAGCCCCCCTGGGTGTGCCCTGTGGCAGAGCCCGTTGTCACATTGGCTGCTGTGGTTGCTGTCTGGCTGTCAGACCTGGCTGCTGGGTGCAGCAGCAGATGAGCCCACGGCGGAGGGTGAGGCTGCTGCTGGAGGCTGAGCTGCTGGCCCTGGCCTGGGACACGCTGCTCATCTGAGGGGCCCATCTGGCCAGAGGAAGTGCAGCTTCTGCCTCTACACGGCACCCTTAGCTTGCAGCAGTGTGGCATCCAGAAACATGAAACCCTGCAAGGGTGCTGACCCCATCTCAACACCTGCAAGGATGCTGACCCTGTCTCAAGACTTTTAAAGGACCTCAGTGGTAGAACACTTGCCTAGCATGCATTCAAGGGAACAAAATAACAATAATCCAGAATAAATAACGCCTCCCAGGCCAGAGCGAGGCTATAACCAGCATGGTAACATGAAACTCTAAAAGTTTGAATTTTTTTTCTTTAGAGACAAATGGCTTCTCTAAACTTCCTCAGACCTAGGATGTAACCCCGCCCCCCACCATGAACGCATAGACTATGTAGATGCTAACACCAGGAGTGTAATTTAGCCCACCCCAGACTAAATCCAGTTCTGGACATCTGTTATCTCCTCGGATTCCTTCCCCCACCGTTTCTTGCTCTAAAAGACCTTAAGAGTCCTGTCCACAGGGAGATGGGGACTTGGGTGCTGAGGGCCCTCCGCCTCCTCAGAAGTAGCTTTGAATAAATCCTTTCTCCTTTCTACCAAGACAAATGGCCCCCTCTGACTTGGACACCAGTGACCGAAGGAACTGGGGCATATGGTAACACGTCCCCAAAGCGGGAGTGGTTCTCTGCAAACACATGGCTTCACCCTTCCGTATTTCTGGCATGATTGAGCTGAGAGACAATGTTATCTCTTGATCTGAGCTTCCACTGCAACAGGGCCACTCTGCCTACCTCCCAGGCCGTTTTGTTTTTCATTTTGAAACAAGGTCTCACTCATTCAGCCAAGTTGACCTCAAACTTGTGATCCTCCTGCCTCAGTCTTCTGACAAGCTGAGATTACAGGTATGAACCACCATGCTCAGCGGGAGCACTCGCCCTTTCTTCCTTTCTTTCTTTTCTTTTCTTTTTTTTTTTTGTCTTTTTGAGACAGGGTCTGACTATGTAAGTCAGGCTGGCCTTGAGCTCACTTTGTAGCCGAGGCTGGTCTCAAACTTACAATGGTCCTCCCTGCCTCAGCCCCCCCTAGTGCTGGGATTACAGGTGTGCACCACCACACCTGGCTCTTTCCTTCCTTCCTTCCTTCCTTCCTCCCTTCCCCCCCCCTCTCTTTCTTTCCTTTTTGCACTGGGGATTGAACTCAGGACCTTATGCATACTAGCCAAACATTGTACCACAGAGCTACACCTACAGCTCTGTTATTATGAATGCTAATATAGGTATTTGTCTTAGTGACTTTTCTCATTGCTGGGACAATATGCCCAAGACCCACAAGTTAGAGGAAGGAACTTGGCTCGCACTTTGTGGAGGTTTCAGTGCATAGTCGGCTGGTGTGAGGCTGGGTGGCCTGGCAGAAACAGCCCTTGGCAGGGTAGGCAGAGGGCGGCAAGCAGCAGCAGCCCGCCCTCCATCTTTCCCTTCATTCCATTCAGGCTACAAGCCTGAGGGTTTGTGCCGCTCACACCAAGGGTGGGGCTTCCCATTACCAGCACCCAGGACAGTGCTAGCCAACCAGTGGACTAATCCGGTTATCCCACCCTTAATCTGTATTCACACATCCTTAATCCACATTTGCACACCCTAAATTCAGCTGCCTCCCAAAAACCCCATCTATGGGCATATAAGGCTTTGGGCGGACGTCTAGATATGAGCCATCATAACAGTATTTAAATATACAGTTAGTTTCCTGCTTAGGAATCATCCCGGACTCCAGCACCTACAGTTGCATTGCTGGTCCTGGGGCTGCTGCACCAGGCAAAGGACAAAGGAAGTCAAGGTGATATGGGGGAGAGATTGTACAGTTGCACCAGTATCTGCCCCTCCTTCTTCCCCAAATCCCCGAGAGAAGTGGGAGAGTTTATCCAGTGGGCGCCTCCCTGAGCACACACGGTGAAGACAAAGAGCCCGCCCCACCTGCCCTTACCCTCCCTTTCTAGATGGAGCTGTTTTAACAGCCCATTCCAATCTCTGTTAAACTGTTACTGTGAGGGTGAAATGAAACTTGTAGTCGCCATTTGAGTTCTTGTTCTGTTGTTGTTTTTAGTTTTTTGAGACAGGGTCTCGCTATGCAGTTCAGGCTGGCCCTGAACTTACTTTGTAGCCCAGGCTCGCTTCAAACTCACAGCGATCCTCCCGCCTCAGCCTCCTGAGGGCTGAGAGTCCAGGCATGAGCCACGGCACCCAGCAAAAATCCCAGTTTTCATCCAGATGTTCCTCTCTGTCCTAACAGCTGTTGCTTCCCTCCCTCTCTCCATCCTATGCTCAGCCCCCATTAAGGCTGCACCCGCAGGCTTTGGAATCACAATGCACTGGGGTACCTGGTCAAGGAATCCCTAGAGAGGCTTCTTCTCCCCAACCCGGCCACTTTACCTGCTCCTGTGCACATAGCCTCTTGTTCCTAGCTGGGAGCAGGGCTGGGAGACGCTGGCCTTGCATCAGCCTCTACCTCCATGAACGCGTCTAGCCATCACCCCCTGGCAGTTTTCACTGGGGTTTCCTCATCAGCAGCTTTGCCTTCTCGGCTTCTTAAATTCCTGCTCACAGAGATAAGTGGAGTAGATCTTCTTGAGTTCTGTTAAAATTAGGGGGGAAGCTGGGGGGCGGGGGCATACCTATGATCCCAGCCTTCGGGAGGTTGCGGGAGGAGGCCAGCCTGTGCTACCTTGAAACTCTCTCAAACAAACAGATCAGAGGACAATAAAGGACAATGCTGTCCCGGCCGGGCTTCTGTACAGTTGCAAGAACATTTTTACTCTAGCATCATCTCTCAGGAATCACCTCCAGACTCCTACTGTACCCTGAGCTGAGTTCCTGGATGCCCCTCTTTTTTTTTTTTAAATCATTTTAATGTCCTTGATGTCAGTGAGGCCCATATTGGGAAGTTAAAATGGCAAATCAAAACAGGCTTCTTGAAATAAAATGTTCACTTTTAGTCGGGTGTGGTGACACACCGCCTATAATCCCAGCATTTGGGAGGCTGAGGCAGGAGGATCCTTGCAAGTTCCAGACCAGCCTCGGCTACAAAGTGAGCTCAAGGCCAGCCTGAACTGCATAGTGAGACCCTATCTCAGAAAGGCCACACACAAAAGAAGTTCACTTTTGTAGGATGGCTGTCACAGGCTGTGCTTACGTAGAAAGGGCTCCCCTAATCACAGCACAAGCCATAACTTAGGAGCAGGTGTATTCAATGCATCAGTGTCCCAGTCATCACAAAGCCAGCCCCACGTGGCTTGTGTGTGGCGCATTTCAGCTGTAGCACCTGGGGTGCTTCCATTAGCACTTACAGGGAAAGTTAGGTGGCCTCCCCTCTGCAGTGTAAACACACTTCACACCAGCTTCTCCCCAGTCCAGACTGGCCGTTCCCTCAGGAGTCACCTGCTGTGTGTCTGGGTCGTCATGATTCATAGGCACCTGCGACTGTTTAACGCTGAGCTGTGGGTTCTCATCAACCCACACAGGCTCTGCTCTGCATTTAGAGGCTAGCGCTCCTGCCTAAGTTACTCTCGTGATCACAGCAAAGGCTCCTTGGAGAGCTGGTGTTACTGAACCACAGAAATGAAACTACTCCTCCGCGCTACAAGCTCTAGTTTTAGTAGTTCTCCTGGTTTCTCTCTGCCCGAGCTGACCATCTCCCCGAAGACTGAAGGTCTTTTACAGGAGTTTTCTGCGGACCTGGGATAATCCTCCCTTTTGTGAGTAGCTTTGAGGTTAGTGGTCTGTGCTTAGACAGGCTGTCACCCGAGCTTGGTCCAGCTTGCTCAAGACCTGACACAGCAGTCTATTTGAGCAATTACATGTAGCTATAGGCGAGGCATTGGAGTTTGGCGTGCTTCTGACTAGGTTTTGTTATTGTTGTTGGTACCAGGAATCGGGGTTTTCATACCCCACCCTTTCATCTTTTCCCAAATTGCATGATTCTGTGAACCAGGAAAGTTACAGCAGATCCCACTCCTGACCCCAAATGTATGTTAGGGAAAGACAAAGAATCTTGTTTTTCCTCTGCTTTTACTCCACAGTCAACACAGATTTCAAGACCTCAAGAGGTCTGAGGACTTCTCCTAACCACCAATAAGCCACCAATTCTGCAGCGGACACAGTGAGGGCTGAGTCCCCAGGATTGCCCCCTCTTCAGGGCCAGTTACAGCCTGGGCTTCTGGACATTCTGGTCAACCAGCTACAAGTTGTGGTTTTCACAGTTCCCTTTTTGGGTTTGACGAATACTTGCTAGATCTTCCCTGAAGATCTCAGGGAAGCAAGGCTGTGAGGACTCTTCATGGTAGCCCACCCTGTCTTCTAGACCAGGGTGTACTTTTAGTTTTGCAGCTTTTTGCTCTTGTTTGGCCCAAGTTGGCTCCAGTTTTTTGTTTTGTTTTGTTCTGTTCTGTCTTTTTGAGACAAGGTCTCACTATACAATTCAGGCTGGTCTTGAACTCACTTTGTAGCTCAGGCTGGCCTCGAACTCCTAACAATCCTCCTGTCTCAGGTTCCCGAGCTTTTTTTTTGTTTCCTTTTCGAGACAGGCTCTCACCATGAAGTTCAGGTTGGCTTTGAGCTTGCTTTGTAGGGCTGGGGATATAGCTCAGTGGAATAAGCGCCTGCCTAGCAAGTGCAGAGTCCTCAGTTCGATCCCCAGTACCACCAAAAAAAAAAAAAAAAAAAAAGAATGACTGTGAGCTTGCTTTGTAGCCCAGGCTGGTCTTGAACTTGCAGTGATCCTCTTGCCTCAGTCTCCCGAGTGCTGGGATTACAGTTGTACACCACCACGCAGGGCCATAAATGACTTTCATCAGTTGAGAGAAGGTCCTTTTGTGCCTATTTCCTTAAGATTTTTTTTTTTTCATCATGAATGGATGTTGAATTTTGTTAAAGGCTTTTTCTGCATCAACTGAGATTATCAGGTGATTTTGTTCTTGTTTCTGTTTATGTGATGTGTTATGTCTGTTCATTGGCTAATGTTGAACCATCCCCGTATCTCTAGGATGATTCCTACTTGGCTATGACATAGGATCTTTTTGAGGATTTATTGCATTATCTTGTTGAGGAATTTTGTTTATGTTTACTTGAGGCTGGCCTGTAGTTCTCTTTTTTCATTGGGTCCTTCTCTTGTTTTGGAATCAGAGTAACACTAGCTTGCAGAAGCGCTGTTGGGAGCACTCTCCTGGCGGAGTACTGGGATTAGACCTTCCCTCAAGTTCTTGTACAGTTCAGCAATGAACCCATTGGGACTTGTGCTTTACTTACTGGGTAGGTTTTTTAAAATTACTTCCTCAATTGATTGCTTGTTATTGGATTGTTCAGAGTTTTATATCTTCTTGGTTCAGTTTTGGCAATTCATATGTATCTAAGGATCTATCCGTTTCTTCTGACCAATAGGGTACAGGTTCCGAAAGTAGTTACTAATCATCTGGTAAAAGAGAAAAATCTGAAAGGCAAAACAGATGATGCTGATGGCTCCTCCCTTTCTCTTTCCTTCCTTTTTTTCTTTTCTTTGTCTGTTTGAGGCGGGGTCTCGTTGTGCAGCTCAGGCTGGTCCTGAACTCACAGCGATCCTCCTGCCTCAGCCCCAAGTGCTGGGATTGCAGGCGTGCGCCACCACACGCGGCTAGGTTCTTTTCAAAAGAATTTTTGCACTACACTGTTTTATTCCTGAAGACATAGTATATATACTGCTTGTAAGTGATTGTATGTTATTCTGGTCTGTAGTACAAAGATTTCCTAGGAAACGCACAAACATTTTACGTACTTGTTACTGCATGATGCTTCTCTGCCGCACCCCACCCCGCTTTTGTGTGTGCCTTTTTGTGATAGGAGACTCAACTCAGTGTCTCCACACTAACTCCACTCCCAGTCCTTCTGAGACAGGGCCTCACTAAATTAAGTTTCCCAGGCTGTGCTTGAGCTTCCAATCCTCTTACCTCAGTCTTCTCAGTGCTGGAATTACAGGTGTGTGTTACCACATGCGGCTTTTCCTGTGATTTTTTTGTCTTTTTGAGACAGGGTCTCGTTGTGCAGTTGCAGGTGGCCTTGAGCTCACTTTAGCCCAGGCTGGTCTCAAACTCACAATGATCCTCCTGCCTCAGCCTCCCAAGTGCTGGGATTACAGGTGTGCGCCACCATGCCTGGCATGTTACCTGTAATTTTTCAGAAAATGAATTTGCATTTCAAGTTCTTCAAATTCTCATTCTTGAAATACTGAAACTCTTGTTACTGTGTTAAACCTTTAATTCCTTTGCTTACGTGCTATAACTTTGTCTCCTGTGTTTACCTGTCCCCATTCTACTTTTCCGTGCCATCCCTCTACCTGGCATGCTCAGCCTCCTACTGGGGGTCTAAGCTCAGTTTTAAGATTCAGCTCAGAGAAGGGCACAGTGATGCACAACCGTAACCCCAGCACTCAGGAGGCTGAGGCAGGAGAGTCACAGTGAGTTTGAGGCTCGCTTGGCCTATATAGTGAATGTGAGGCCAACCTGGACTTCACAGTTACATCCTGTCTCAGATAAACAGATCCAGCTAAAATGCACTTCTTTAATTCATCTTCTCTGCTGCTCCTCCCTGTGTGCCCACGGCAGGGCACTTCATTACTGAGCTTCTTTAATCTTTCTCCTTGGCCTTTGGAGTACAAAGACTTAATGTTTTTTATAAGATCTAGCACATTTCTAGTAAAAAAAAAAAAAAAAAGACAATTTTCTGAATGAAGGAATGAACGGTATTAATTAAACACATCTTGGAATCGGATTGCCAGTGGTGGGTGATTGGTAACAATCAACCGTGGGCCGAGGTATAGCTCAGTGGTAGAGCACTTGCCTAGCAGAGTTCCAGCCTTAGTACTGTGAAAATGAACAAGGAGAACCCGACTGAAGCCAAAATATAGATGACACTTCATTGTAACTGAATGTCCAATCTACACAAGGCACCAGGCTAAGCCATTCATGTGTTTTTCATTTTTAAATTAATACATAACCCACAAGCTGTGACACTCACCCATAAAGTAAGGAGTGATGTGGGTAAAAATGGAGAAAGCTTTGCTGTTGTCACCCGCCCTGCACTGTTCATGCTGTAGTCGTGGCTTGATCTCCCCAGAGCCCCATGGCACAGTTCGGGCTTTTTCAGAGGTGCTGAATCTAGCGCGGGGGATGCCGGGGTTACAGCTGTGTGATTGCACTGACTGTCTGGCACCAGCCTAATCCCCGTAGCCTGGATACAACGCAGGGGACAGGAAGAGGCATCTTCTCCCTGGCTTGCCTGCTTTGCAGCCTTCTGCCCACCATGACCTGTTTCTCCTCTGCAGTGCCCCCCTGCCATGTGCCGCCCTGCCTTGGAGGCAGCAAGGACTGAAACCTCTACACACTGTGAGCTAAATACACCGTTCCCCCTTTAACTTTGGGCGTTGGGTGTTTTGTCTCAGCAACAAGAAAACACCACATGATTTCAAAGGATTCACTTAGAAAACACATACGGTTATAGAAAACTCTAGGGACCAAGGGACAAGCAATTAATACGAGATACGTCATTAACAATGTAGAACAGACCAGGGATGTAGCTCAGTGGTACAAGTGCCTGCCTGGCAAGCACAAAGTCCTGAGTTCCATTTCCGGTCCCCCGCCCACAACTCCCAAAAACAAACAAAAGAAACTAATGTAGGAACAGAAGTTTAATAAGACAGTATAGAAAACTCAAATATTTTCAATTATGTATTCTACTGAAAAGAGTAGTTAATGTGAAATACAATACTTTAAAAAACATGTTATTGGTAAAGCTGTCACATTTTTGACAAGGATCTTCAGCTTAGCCTCCTCTTGCCACAGCAGCGCCTGGCTCTATTTCTCAGGCCACCATTTTGTTAGAGAAGGAGCTGTACTGCCCTCTGGTGGTGACTCAGCACAGGCTCGTGACTGAGGAAAGACCGCAGATTTGGTGGCTGACTGGCAGAAGCTTCCACTGCCTGAAAGAAGCACCCCCCAGAGGGCTTACCCCATAGGAAAAGTGTTCGTCCAACTGACAGCCAAAATCACAGCAAAAACTGTCAGAGTTTCACCCACTGCCTTAACAAACAAAAGCAAAAACAAAAACCAGTCAATACCAACGGGAGAGAGAATGCAGGAAAGCTGTTGCCTCTACGCCTCAGCCAAGAGTGAAAATTACAAAGGAGGCTTGGTGCACAAGAAGAGCTTTCTCTGTGCCCCGATTTTCCACTCTGCCTTTATAAAAACGGACAGCACTCCTCGAAGTTTTAGGCCCACACTCCTGAGAGCACGTGTCCTCTAAGCAAACCTCCGCGGACTGTGCGTGTCAGCAGAGCCTGAGTTCGTTCTCCAGACCAAACACTTTGGACTTGAGGTTCTTCAGTTCTCCTTGTATCTTGTGTGCCCGTCTGTTGCTGTTGCGGACCTCACACAGGATGGCAAGGTCCTGGTTGGCCTGGGCGCTCACTGTTGCCTGGAGGTTTGAAAACACAAGAGCAAGTGGTTACGGAGTAAGCCGGGGAGACGTGGGTCGCGAAGGCTACGCTGGCCGGCTCCTTCCTACCAGTCTCAGTATGCGCGGTACCTGTAACCTTAAAGAAAATGTAGCATTAAAGTAGAAAAGGCAAGAAACTCTGCTTTTGATACAACAGTAAAAGAGCTTTGACATAAAGGTCAATAACCAACCTGGTGTAAAAGAACGACCACTATAAACGTTACTGCTAAGTCTGTCAAAGAGTGAAAGTACCCCCTCTTCTTAACCTTATTCAGAATGCAAAATAAGGGTATGCGGGTGACCAGTCGAATCTCTAATCTTGAGGCCATTTGGATTCCAACAAGCCAGTCTTGGAAAAAATTACCTTATTACTCAATTACTCACTCTTCCCAAATGTAAAAGAGGTAATTCTTTCAATCTGCTCATTAGCTTAGATGGAAGCGCTGGTGCCGCCATTCCGCTATTTCTTTTCCCCGCTAGGGGTCACTAGCCGGACTGATTTTTCTGCGAGGCTTGAAAGACAAAGTTACTCCCCAAGAGGCTCATTAACAGTGTTGAAGGCTTGGCGGCTTTCGGAAGGTGGTCAGATCACAAGGGTACTGACTTCGTCAAACCCATAATTTGATGGCATTGTTGGAAGGCGACAGAACTAGGAGGGAGAGGCACGCGGACGTGACTCTGGGCACTGTATCACGTCCCTGGCTTCTTCCTCTCTAGTGCCTCCTCGCTCTGCTTCCTGTTTTTTGGTACTGGAAATCGAACTCAGGACCTTGTGCTCTTGCTCTGCTTCCTGGCTGCTACGCGATGAACAGATCTTCACCGCAGCCTTCTGCCATTATGTTCGGGTGAAGGCGCCAATTGACCATAGGCAGAAATCTCTGAAACCAGGAGTCAAAATATCTTTTTTGCTTTAACTAGTTTATGTCGGGCATCCGATTGCGGCGCTGCAAGGCCCCGTAACGTGGACGGTAACCTGCCAGGCCACCCTGGGGAAGGGGCCCAGCTCTCTTATGGGGCAGAGCTGGGGCAAGAACCAGGCCCGGAGTTACACTGCATCCGGGACATCTTTCTGTGTAGGGGCCCTGGTGACAGTGTTTCCACGCTCACACCCCTTTCTCCCTGAGTTCACGACCAACAATTACCTTGTACAGAATTTGCTCCAAGTCTTTCAGTTTCTGTCGAAGAATCTTAATATCTGTCTTAAAGCCTTCGACTTCCAAGTTACGTCGATGCTCCAAGGCCTCGTAGCGCTTTGTCATGATCTGTAAGCGCTTCCCCATCTTGTTAGAGCGATCCTAAGTGTGGGCACAGGAAGGCATTTAGGAGGCGAGGGAGCATTTCCCCACCTATCTGTCCTTCCACCTCCATCATAAATGAAAATTTTATACCTGGAAGATCTCTCTCCGCACTCCCTCCTCCTCCCGGATTCGGGCGAGTTCTTCTTCTAAGGAAATGCACTGCTCTTGGTACATGCTAGACAGCTTCTTCTCTTGTACTAACTTATCCTTTAAGGACTGCAGGCCAAAGGAAAAGGTATTAATTCCCAGGTTTACAATGTAGGTTATTCTTTTTTTTTTTTTTTTCCCCGACAGGGTCTCCCTATGCAGTTCAGGCTGGCCTTGAGCTCACTTTGTAGCCCAGGCTGGTCTTGAACTTGCAATGGTCTTCCTGCCTCAGCCTCCCAAGTGCTGAGATTATAGGAATGCACCAATATGCTCGGCTTTAGGTTATTCAAATAACAGGTTTTTTTTTTTGGTACTGGGAATTGAACTCATGACCTCAGGCTTGCCAGGGCAGCGCTTATGCCACTGAGCTATATTCCCAGCCCAGCACTTAGGTACTGAAAGAAGAGAAACAGAAAAAAACAGATTTCCACAAGTATAAAGTTAAGTAAGAGACAAGATGGTAAGACACTTGGGAGAACATCTAGAAACCCCTATTTCTAGACAAGCTTAGGTGTGTTCAGGGGGTGTGGCCATAGACTGGGAACTACTAGTCTTTTAGCCACTTTTCTAAAATGGACATAGTAGAAATTCTTTAAAATAAAACTGTGATCTTTGGCTCTGGGAGAGTTACATAGTGGAGTTAAGAACTTGTCCCAAGTAAGCTATTACAATATATGTTTGTTTTTGTTTTTGTTTTTTTGTCTTTTTGAGACAGGGTCTTGCTATGCAGTTCAGGCTGGCCTTGAGCTCACTTTGTAGCCCAGGCTGGCCTCAAACTCCCAACGATCCTCCTGCCTCAGCCTCCCAAGTGCTGAGATTACAGGTGTGCACCACCACGCCCGGCCTATGTTTTGGGCCACATTTCTTAAGTTTTGACCTATGTCATGAAGCTGCTGCTATGCCAGCTTCTTGGACTGAATGGCTCTTACATGACAATCTGTAAATTCTTTGGAATTCTCTGAGTTCTTTCAACTCCTCCAGAAAAATAAGCCATTTCTATAATATGTAGGACATTACCTTAATGTATTCATTTTGGGCATGATGACTGTCACGTGAAATTGGGAAAACTTTTCCCATTTTATCTCCTTTCTTACACTGCACCCTGAATTGCTTCATCTTTGACATCAGTTGGTCCTTTTCAAGCATCCATGACTTCTCTTTACTTTGGTTTTCAAATTTCAGTTGCAGAAAGTCTTTGGTGCTCTCATACAGTAGTTCTTGGGTACGATGGAGACTGCAGGACAGACAGACACAGCCACGAAGGGTCTTACCCAGCACATCTGAGACACGTTCTCCCTGAGAGAAGACACAACTGAACTACAGTCGGGTGTGGTGGCGCATGCTCGTAATCCCAGCACTCTGGGAGGCTGAGGTGGGACTGTTAATTGAAACCCAGCCTGAACAATGTAGTGACCTAACAAGATTGTCTCAAAATAAAAAATAAAAAGGGCTGAGGCTGTAGCTCAGTGTAAAGGCCCTGGGTTCCATCCCAGTACCGCCAAAACAGACAGACAGACAAGTAACAATATAAGAATTCTGTAAAACATTAGAAGTTTGAGTGGCCGGATCACTGGCAATCTTACATGGCTTACTAGGAAAATACAGTGTGTCCTCCTGTGCTCCTTGTTCACAGACTGGCCTTTCCCTGTGTGCCAGTCTGAGGTTGATGTGAATATGTATATGCAGCCTGCTAAGTATGGACCATTCCCAGGAATGATGTTCTAGGTAAGTATTAACAGAAGTCCTAAAATATCCAAGAGAGCTCTGTTTTTGTTTATGCTGTGTTCAAGGGTTGCTGCCTTGTATCAAAATCTTTGTTTTTCCAGATTGATTTCCTCTATGCAATCATCTCGCTGGGCTTGGTGGTCCACGCCTGTAATCTCAGCACTCAGGAGGCTGAGGCAGGAGAATCATTTGGAGTTCAGGGCCAGCCTGGGCTACAGAGTGAGCTCAAGGCCAGCCTGAAATGCATAGCAAGACCCTGTCTCAAAAAAAAAAAAAGAAAAAAAAGAAATCATCTCAATACTGTTAGACTATTTTAATTTCTCTATTCTGCAAAATTCCTTATCAGTTTTAACATATTCCTCGTCTCATACATTCAGCTTTTTGTCACTGTGACCAAACCCCTGACACCCACACCCTAAAGGCGGAAATGGCTTACTTGGCCCACGGTTTCAGAGCACTTACTCCACAGGCAGCCGGTTCCAAGGCAGGAACTCCACAGAGGAGGAGCATGGTGACGCAACGTTGCTCATGTCATATTGGCCAGGAAGCAGCACAGCAGCACAGTACCAGTGAGGACAGGGCAGGGGTCGGATACGGCACCCAAGGCCACACCTCTACGGCCCATCCA
Source organism: Dinomys branickii (assembly GCA_004027595.1). NCBI lineage: Eukaryota > Metazoa > Chordata > Mammalia > Rodentia > Dinomyidae > Dinomys > Dinomys branickii. The sequence continues at coordinate 29,092 of PVLD010016980.1, forward strand.
GACACAGTCACAGGCCTGCTTTCCTTGCCTGGGCAGCTCTGGAGCCAGTTTTGTTTGTTTTGTTTTTTAAGACCCCCATCTCGCTGAGCAGTTCAGGCTGGGCTTGAACTCACTGTGCAGACCAGGCTGCCTGGAATTAAGGGCCGTCTGTTGGCTCCACCTTCCAAGCGCTAGGGTTACAGGTGCACACCGCCATGCCTGCCTAAGGCCAATTAAACCTGACAATCCAGGTTAACTGTCACACTTCACCCCTTGTCAACACGACACCCACACACAGCTCTTTCAATTATACTTCATCACCGAATAAACACAGGCCCTAATTCTGCCTAACACAATTACACTGTCCCACATACCAGCAAAAGTGCACTAAAGCCGTCCCCAAGTCTTAACGGCGCCAGCAATGCTCAAAAGTCCAAGTCCAAAATCTGAGACTCAAGGGAAACGCCTGGCTCTAAATCACCAAAAACTCAAAATACAACTTATACACACTAGTACGAACTAACACGACCACTCCAAAAGGGAGGAGCAGGAAAGGAGTGAACCAAAGCGAGAGCTCAGCTGAACGGGGCAGACATTTGCAGCTCTGTCTGGTGCCCACACCGCGCAGTGGTAGGATGCGAGCGCCAGCAGGCGGGAGCGGTCCTCCCGCTGTGGGCCCGACGGCTCCTGCCCACAAGGCCTCTTTCTTGGGCTGGTTCCACTTGCTGCTGCAGCTTGGTCGACTTTGAGTGTTCCTGGGTCTGACTTCCTGGGGCCTCTGCCGCACCTCAGGTTTACTCCTGCAGCTTCGTGCCTCCCCTCCCAGGTGGAACACTGCCTGGCCTCCTGGGTGGCCCTCTGGAGTCTGGGTGGAAACCTCTATGGCCCCTCAGCTCGCATTCCGCATGCCTGAGCCGTCACTGTCACGTGGCTAATGTCAAGGCCTGCCACCAGCTTAGCAGAGACCAGGCCCTGGGCCAGGACTCAGGGGCCTCCTCTACTATGATTCTGTTTTTCTGGCTAAAAGCATCCAGCAGTACTCATGCCACAGCGTGAACCCTGGCTTGCCTTGTGATTCCCTCTGCCAGATGAATTAGTCCGCCACCCTGAGTGTGTGCATGTGTGGGCGTGTATTACTAAAGACTGAACCCAGGGCCTTCACACTGAGCTACTGCCTTTTTTTGTAGGGGGTGTGGTGGGGGTACTGGGGATTGAATGAAGGGCCTTCACACCTGTATCCCCAACCTTTACTTCCAATTTTTATTGTTTTATCTTTTTATCTCATTATGCAGTTCAGGCTGAGCTTACTTTGTAGCCCAGACTGGTGTCCAACTCACAGTGATCCTCCTGTCTCAGCCTCCTGAGTGCTGGGATTACAGCTGTACACCACCATGCCTGGTTCCAATTTTTTTTTTTTTTTAATGACAGGGTCTCCCTGAATTGCCCAAGCAGGACTTGAACCTGCAGTCATCCTACAACAGCCTTCCAGAGTGTGTGGATTACAAGTTACCATGTTCATGTCTCTATAACCTGTCCAGACACACTCAGAAGTGTGTTTACCAATCTCCTCTCAGTGACTCCAAATCCGTCCAGTTGACCACCCAGCTTCACACTCACCTATTTACCATGCTGGACTTCCCATGTTTCCCCAGGCGGGGTGGAAGCACATGACTTACTTATCGTACACCCCTGCCCCACTATCACTGACTGTCAAGGACAGTATTGACTCTCGGACATACACAAGCCACACAGGGGTTTATCATGACTATGTTTGAGATTTAGGAATATACAAGCGATATCTATATCTTTGCAAAAGAATATTCCTAGAAGCTGGCAACTCATTAGTTTATCAACACTTAGAAAAATACTATACTGAATGCTCTCACTGCCTGCGAGAGTATTAAATACCATGAAGCAATGGCCATAGTTTTCCACTGAACAAGTAACGTCTGCTTCACTTAGTTCTTTTCATTGGTAACAGGATACACAGATAAGTGGGAAGTGATAGCACTGCGCCAGGCACAGGCTATAGTAGGGCCCCAAGGGAACACATACATGTTTACTCAGGTACGTTTATGTGTGCAGACAGAGAAGGAGAGGCTGAATCAGCTGGCACAGGATTGCCCCTATCTTCAGGAAGTAGTCTTATTCTGTTATACCATGTTCTTAATTCCAAACAGATAAAAGTATGGTCTGACGTACAAGTGACCTGAAAGCGGCACCCAGAAGACAGTCATTAATGGCCTGGGGCAGTGATGGTGAACCTTTGAGAGCTTTCAATGATACAAACAGCCCACTGTAGCACGTGTGCCATAGGTTTGCCACAACTGGCCTAGGATTTCAAGTTACTCAATATATTTAAGATGATCTACTTAGTGGGAGAAAGGGATCATGTGCTTAGACATGCAGATACTGCTAATGTAGGAGGGTTATTAATATTCCAAAAATATATAAAACTACAAATTCAGGCTAGGGATGTAGCTGGGTGATAGAACACTTGGCTGGCATGTGTGAAGTCCTAGACTCGATCTCTACTACAAACAAAAGGGAGAGAGAGAAAATTCTTTAAAATTTAAGGTGTTAAGTTGGGTGTGGTGGCGCATGCCTTAATCCCAGCACTCGGGAGGCCGAGGCAGGAGGATCATCGTGAGTTCAAGATCAGCCTGAGCTACACAGTGAGTTCAAGTCTGGCCTGAATTGCATAGTGAGACCCTACCTCAAAAAGGCAAATAAATAAAATAAAATTTAAGATGTCGAATGCAGAAGAGATGGTATAACTTGACAAGGGTCATCAAATACTCAACATATGTTCGTTGTGTGGCTGTTGTGCACCTAGGGCAAGGTAGATGCTACATGGCAAGATCCTGGAAAATAAGACTTTTATTGTACTGTGAGGAGATAAGCGTCACCACAAAGGCTCACTAACTGTTATGGGAATGTGGATGAGGAAGAATTTACTTTCTAGGCCTGGGGTAGTCTTTGTATCCTTGTTTTATTTAGTTTCTTTTTTCTTTTCTAATCATTTTGAGACAGGCTCTCACTATGCAGCTCAGGCTGGTCTTGAGCTCACTTTGTAGCCCAGGCTGGTCTCTAACTCGCAACGATCCTCCTGCCTCAGCCTCTCGAGTGCTGGGATTACAGGTGTGCGCCACCGTGCCCGCTTAGTTATTTTCATCTGGGATAAGTGTTCAGAGAAGGGACCACACTGTTTCTCAAGGTGCCTGCTACAAACAGGTGCTCCACAAACGCTGGTTATTATTAGTCTGGCTGAAGCACAAAGTAATAAAAGCAACAGGAGGAGAGCTGAGGCTAAGGATTAATCTGTCAGTCATCACCTGACAAGACAACAACATCCCTAGGAATTCGTGCTGAAGTGTCAGGGCTGCATCACAGGGTAAGTGGACAGCAATCATGTATTTAAGCAGCTGATAACCGTGCAGGCAAGAACTAATACGCAGTAGTGAGAAAGGCTGTACAATACCCAGACACAAGTGGTAGGAAGAGATAAGAAATCTGGCTTCAGTGACGGTAAATCTAAGGCGTCCAACACACTCAGTGGAGGGTATCTTCCTGGCACAGGTCTGGCCGCTGGAATCAAACCAAAGGGCGAGGGTGGCTACAGAAGGTGGAAGAACCAAGACACACAGGTGCTCCAGAAATCGGAGGAGGCGAGTTTTGATGAGGGGGTGATCAGTGATGCTGGATACACAGAAAGGTACTAAATACAAGGACTGGAGAAGGGCAACTAGTCTTAGAAATTAAGATGTCAATGATGATCTTGGAAAAGGCATTATTTTGGTAAAAGGGTGTATGTGTGTGTGTATCAAATTAGACTGCAGAAAGGCAAGGAAAGGCAAGCAAGTAAAGAATAAAAATGCTAAATATTCAGAGATTGCAGTGTGCACTTTTTCTTTTGGAATGCAGTCTTGTTATATCGCCCAGGCTGACTTCAAACTCCAGAGCTCAAGTGATCCTCCTACCTCAGCCTCCCAAGCAGCTGGAACTACAGGTGCATGCCACCATACCCAGCACACAGCATTCTTTTATAGGTATAAAATCATGAAGGGGCAAACAAAAGGTCTATATTATACCGAGTAAGATACTTGGTTTCTTTTTTTTTTTTGTCTTTTTGAGTCAGGGCCTTGCTCTGCAGTTCAGGCTGGCCTTGAGCTCACTTTGTAGCCCAGGCTGGTCTCGAACTCGCAATGATCCTCCTGCCTCAATCTCCCAAGTGTTGGGGTTATAGGCGTGTGCCACCATGCCCAGTATATACTGAGTAAGATAATACTGATAGATAAAAGAACATTTCTTAACCATTCAAATAAAGCTAAAATACTAAAATGGGTTCAAAGGAGCATATGGAATATTTACTAGCTCTTCAACAGAATTAACAGAACTGATTAAGAGTATTCCTGGAAAAGCCTAGACATTCACTTCCCTGGAGCCAGCGAAGTCTGAAGAAGACAAGTGTGTCAAGGTCTCTTTCAGGTCTACAATCCCATTGCTGCGTACAGAGCTGTTCCCTTTTCTTTCTGTAGTGCTGGGGCTGGCACCCAGGGCTTTGCACGTATTAGGCAAGTGCTCTGCCACTGAGCCGCCCCTGCAGCCTGCGAACTGTTAACTCTTAAGCCACTCAGAAAACCTGAGCACGCGCCAGGTTCCGGCTCCTTGAACACTCACCGTGTAGTTAGCTCTTTGACTCGGTCTTGATTTCTTTGCTGCTGGACATGTATTTCCTCAGTGCGCACATGCCTGTCCTCCAGGAGCCCCTCAACTTGTTCCCTGGAGAGTCTGGTCTGCTCCTCCAGCTGTGCCTGCAGGGCTTCCACCTAGGGAGGCCCACAGGTGAGACACGTGCCCTGCTTCCACTGACAAGTGAGCGCTTCTCCTCCAGAAACAGCCAAGAAAAACCATGCCCCAAACCAGAAACCCAGCAGCAAAACAAACAGTAGAAAAATCTCGGCTCTAATCTTCCTACTTAATGTCTTGTTTGCTTTTTTTTTGAGACAGGGTCTTGCATGCAGTTCAGGCTGGCCTTCAACTCACAACTCACATTCTACTGCCTCAGCCTCCTGAGAGCTGGAAGTAGAGGTGTGTACCACCACGCCCGGCTTAGTGTCTTATGATGGGGTTGGGCAACACAAGAACGGATTCTTTGTTCACACTCAACTCACATCTATATCACACAGGGAAAGGTACAGAATCGGGTTTTCCTGACCCTCTGATTCTTGCTGACAGGACTATTAGGACTTCTAAGATGCACTGGTTGCACAGAGACAGGGTGACTCAGGTACAGAAAAGTGAACACAATGTTATTTCCTTCTCTCAATCTGGCTGTCACGGACCAACATGGAGGTAACTGGCCAGAGGTGGGAACTGCCATGTAAGTCAAGGGCCCCCACTTGAATTGGAGCAACTGGATAAAAAATCATGGTTCCAGGTGATGTACAAATACCAGGTGGTAAGACAATTTATTCACTTCCTGGACTTTAGAACTCATTCCCCACGTAAAGCCAATATAGACGAGCTTCCCTTTGTACCTCTCAGTGTGCCCCAGGCTAAGCACAAAGGAACTTCTCTAGCATTGCTTTGTGGGGCAGGGCTTTACATATAAATTGAAGGTTCAAAGAAATCCTCCTAAAATGTTCCAAAAGAGAATGATGCTTTTTAAGTACAAGGGCTTAGAAATTAAGAACAACTTCAATTTTGGGGGGGCGGCCCTGAGAATCAGGACCTTGCACTTGCCAGGCAGACGCTTGGCTGCTGAGCCGTCTCCCTGCTCTAATAACCTCAGTTTCTTAGTACATGTTGCCTAGATGCATCCTATGTACAAGGAGATACTTATACGCCAGTGAGGGCATGTTATATATAGCTAAATGTGAGGCTAGAAATGGTCTCACTTTTCTTTTTGGTGCTGGGAATCGAACTCAGGACCTTGCACTTGCCAGGCAGGCGCTGTAACTGCTGAGCTCTACCCCGGCCCCTAGAAGTCGTCTTAATCTGCCACAGTGAGCACATTACTTGTAGGACGAGTGTGTGTGTGTCTCTCTGGTAATGCTCAGAACTGTCTTCCTTCCTTCTCATCGATGGTCTTCTTTTGCTCACTTTAGGATCTAAAATAGAAAACAGAAATGCACTACGAAGATTTTACATAATTCTTCTTTTTTCTCTTCGAGCTCCAAGTATGGGCACTATCCTTGCAGGGGAGCTCAGTTTCCTTACCTACAAGAAGAAGAAAGGAACAGAAAAGAAAACATGTGATAACTATGGGATGAACTGTTGGAAATCACAGCAAGGGAGCTCTGTAGGATTTCACCTGCATAACCATATTCGTCTTTCGGCAGAATCCACTGCTGAATGTTCCTCTGGATCATGCTTATTTTCTAGTAAAACTGTGTTTAATCAGAATCAGAAATCATCCTTATCCATTCCGTAAATCCAAGTATTTTGGTTATGACATATCACACAATTTTCAAAAGTAAATGTAAAAGGTGGGTGTCATGGCACACACCTCAAGTCCCAACACTTCAGAGGCTGAGACAGGAGGATCCCCATGAGTTCAAAGCCAGCCTAGGCTATGTAGTGAGTTCAAGGCCAGCCTGGACTACATAGCAAGACCCCACCTCAAAAAACCGGGGGGGGGGAAGAAACAGGGCCAGGGTTATAGCTCAGCAGCACAAGCACCTGCCTGGCAAGTGCAAGGTCCTGAGTTCGATTCTCAGTACCAAAAAAGAATTTCTTTTTCTCATGATAGGGTTTCACTATGTAGTTCAGGCTGGCCTTGAATTCACTATGTGGGGACCATGCTGACCTTGAAATCATGGCAATCCTCCTGCCTCAGCCATCCAAGTGCTGAGTTTACAGGTGTGCTCTGCCATACCCGGCTAAAAGTAAAGGTAGTTTTAAAAAATGCATAAGAAGTGGGTGCAGTGGTGCACGCCTGTAATCCCAGCACTTGGAAGGCTGAGGCAGGAGGACTGTTGCAAGTTTGAGACCAGCCTGAGCTACAAAGTGAGCTCGAAGCCAGCCTGAACTGCATAGCGAGACCCTGTGTCAAAAAGACCAAAAAATAAATAAGTAAAAAAATTTAAAAACTTTAAAAAAATGCATAACCCCCCCTCAGGTGCAAAATACTGCACCTGAGGTTTTTAAAGCCTGGGAAGGGTGGGGAGGAGGGGAGCAGAGAAAGAGGGCAGTTAATGAGTACAGGAGTATAGTTCAAAAAGAATACTTTCAGGCCAGGGATATAGCTGAGTGGCACAAGTGCCTGCCTGGCAAGCACATGGTCCTGAGTTTGATTCCCAGTATCAAAAAAAAGGGACAATTTCTAATGTGCTATACAGCTCAGTGGGATAACTAAGGTTGACAATAACTAAGTGTATATCTCAAAATAACTCGAAGAGAGGATTTTTACCAAGAAATGGCAAAGGTTTGAGGTGATGGGTATCTTGATCTGATCAGTATACAAACTCTACCTGTACTAAAAAAAAGCCTTACTGTACTCCACAAATATGTACAATTATTGTGTAAATTTAAAACAAAAATGTATTAAAACAAGATAAACAAAAAAAAAGGAAACAAGAAACCATGAACTGCACAAATTTTACTTTCTTGAATGGCTCAAGAAGCTCAGAAACATTTTAGATTCCCAGAGTTAACACAACAGCCACCAATTATCACTGTAGAGTGGAATGAAATTCCTAGTAATTTGCATTGTGACCTTCAATTTGGCATCAGTGAGAATTGTAGTAATATAGTTGTTACCTGCTTTGGAAGCAGAAGACTCATTCGGTTCACACACATCTACAGCCTGGACGGTGTTCTGGAGAATGGTGACCTGAGGACGGAAGAAAGGATATAGAAACGGCCTTCCTGTAAGTATGAAGTTTTACTCTTTAGCCTTAGTTCTGCAGATCTAATACTACTTATAAGCTGAATTGGTCAAAATCAATTAAATCATACACTAGTGTTACACATACAATAGACAACATAAGCAAAGAGTTTTTAGAGAAAATCCAATTATTATTTTTTTTTTCCGAAGAGAAAATCCAATTATTATATAAACTAGCTTGGCGGAGTGGCGCACGCCTGTATCCCAGCACTCAGGAGGCTGGGCAGGAGGGAATGCATCAAGTTCAAGATCAGCCTGAAGTGCAGAGCAAAACCCTATCTCAAAAAGACCAAAAAAAAAAAAAAAGAAAGAAAAGAAAATCACAGGGCTACTTAGCAAAAGATATTTACTCTTGGAAACCACTTTTAGGAAAGAAATAGAAGCAGAGAAATATGTATATGTAGCTATGTATAAAAATGCTATTAAGCCAGGTATGTTGGTGCATGCCTATAGCCCCAGCACTCTGAGACGCTGAGCCAGGAGGGTCACAAATGCAAGCTTAGCCCGGTAACTTAGCAAGACCCTGCCTCAAAAAAAAGCTATAAAAAAATAAAAAGAAAAGAAAGAAAGGCTGTAAGGGCCCTGGTATAATCTCCAATTCCAAAAAGAAAAATCTGTTGAGAAATGAAATTATCTCTAAGGAGGAAAAAAATGGAAACAGCATGTGTGCACATGCATGCACGCACGCGCGCACACACACACACACACACACACACACACACAAGTATCTCTGTATGAATGGAAAAAGAATGAGAAGTATGCACACTAACTGAAAGTTTATGTCTAGGGTAAAGGATTAGTAGAAACTGCCACTTTCATAGGATAGATTTCTGTACTCTGTGTAGTTTTTTTGTTCTGATTTTGAGACAGGGTCTTGCTATGGTCCCTGGACTAGAGGTAAACTCCTGGTCTCAAAGGTGCCTCCTGAGTGCCTGGGACTAGGTGTGTATCCCCATGAGGTTTTCTGTGTTTAATCTTTTTTTTTTTTCTTTTTGAGACAGGGTTTCACTATGTAGTTCAGGTTGACCTTGATTTGAACTCGCAGTGATCATCCTGCCTCAGCCTCCCAAGTGCTTGGATGACACCCAGTTGTCTGTCTGTTTTAAATAAAGGCTGCTTATTATAGTTGTAATCAACACACACAAAGATTTAAAGATAAATACTCGAACTTTCTCTCTTTAGGCTATTCCTCCTTTCCTCTCTAATCTCAGCTAAAACATCTGTTTCTCTAGGCTTCAGACTTTTAGTTTTTGTTTTACTGTGGTGCTGGGTTTGGAACCCAGGGCCTCATGAACACTTAGGCCAAGGCTCTACCACTGAGCTGTACCCCCAACTGTGCACTTTAGGTTTTAAAATGGTAAAATAGAGTAAACAACACCATTTCCTAAAGGTTTTAAAAGAAAAAGTTGTGGCCAGGCATGGTGGAGCACACCTGTAATCTCAGCACTTGGGAGGCTGAGGCAGGCAGACTGTTGTCAGTTCAGGCCAGCCTGGGTTACAAAGTGAGCTCAAGGCCAGCCTGAACTGCACAGTGAGACTCTGTCTCAAAAAGACAGAAAAAAAATTAAAAATAAATAAATATGTAGGTGAAAAAGATTTGAAGCCAAGTGTAGTGATGCACATCTGTAATCCCAGCACTTGGGAGGCTGAGGCAGGAGGATCACAGCAAGTTTGAAGCCAGCTGGGCTACACAGTGAGTTTAAGGCCAGCCTAAACTACATAGTGAGGCCCTGTCTCAAAAACCAAACACCAAAAAGAAAAACAGGAGGATGCTTAGAAAACAAGCAAATGTGGGGTTGGGGTAGCTCACTGATCAAGCAACGCCCTCCACAAGTACCAAAGTTACTCTCCCCTCTGTAACAGCCACACTCGCCGAGCTGCAGGGAGCTCACTTACTTTATTGGGAGGCTCCTTATAAAAATAGGTCACTTCTCTGGTGTCTGTCCCCACGAGGGCCAGGAGATTCTGAATCTTTTTCTTGTCTTCTAGTTCCCTGTTTTCCCGGAAAGCAAACACACATTAGATGTTCCAAATGAGTAACATTTTCTGTTTCAAGGACCTCTCTTCTGTCTTGTTTTAACAAAGTAACCTCAAATTAAAATCAAACAGGATTTCTCTAGATTTGGGGACTAGTTTTTAGGACACAAGGTACTTCTATACAAGAATTCAGGGCGGGGAGCTAGGAAGTAATTTCTTAGCTGCTTCAGCAAGCAGCCATAGTGCGCGTGGAGGGACACCGCCCCGCCCCTCTGCAGCACTGAGGGGCTCATTGCCTGGCTGCCAGGAATACAGCCTGTGAGGGGCTAGCGGGCGACACTGTCCAAACGGCCCTCAGCCAGAGGAGCCACTGCACCTGCTGCTGCACCCCCCTCCCCGCCGGGGCTGCTTGGCTCCAGTGCCTGCTCAAGTAGGGGTACAAAAGTCCAACCTCCCCACCGAAACTCAGATGGCCATAAAGAGCCACCCCAGCTTCCGAGCCCACTGTGCTGCTGCTGCGCCCCAGCGTAACTGTGTTCATCTGAGGCTCTGTCCAGTCTTTCCTCACCCCCTCACTTGTGGTAATTCTTCACGAAGCTCCCCGACAACCGCCGGCAAGCAAAGCTCCACGGTGTGGTTTGCTTCCCGGGAACCCAACCTGGGACAGGTCGGGACCAAGGGAGACTGTGGAGCTCAAGAGGGACTGTGGGGTCACAGATACGGAGCTGGTTATAAAACAGCGTTCTGGGGCGAGACAGGCCTGTCAGGGCACAGCTTAGACCGTGAACACCACCGCGGTGCAACAGCAGCCGAGGGCCGTGCCCTGTAAGAAATCATCCTCTGGCTGGTTTTCCATATGTTAGTTGAAGAAGTGGCTGGGTCTCTCTGGGGGCAAGACCCTGTAACACCATGGCAAGACTTTCCCCGGGTTCTCATCGCAGGGCCCGTGGCCACACACAGGGGAAAAGGAATTCCCAGGCATTTCAAGGATGGCTGCATACAGGGATCTAAGGCGACCCTGACACCTGGTAACCTGAAGCACTCTTATGGCATATGGCATGTGGGGACCAGGTAATGAATGGAATTTTGGCTCAGGGCCAGCTCACAGCGCATCTGCTGGTCCACACATCCAGCCACTGGTCCCTCTCCAGGTTCCAAGGGCATCACTGAATGCAGTCAGCGGTTGGAGGGACTCTGAGTTAGTTTCTTGGGTTAAGAGGTAAGTCAAGCAGAAGCTTCTGAAAGTACTCACTGCTGCCCAGGCAAGGCGGTAAACAAAGAGTTAAACGATGTAGAGGGCCAGATCCTTCAAAACCCTCATTTCATTCACCTGTACGACTTGGACCAAGGCAGATGGGGTCTGGAGGATAACAGCAGTAAATTCCCCTGCGCCAGAGGTAGTACCTCTAGAGCAGATTAAATTGGTCTCAGGTATAAGAAATGTGGCCACCAATTAGCAAATGATTTTTTGTTTTGTTTCGTTTTTGGAGATAGGGTCTCACTTTGTAGCCCAGGCTGGCCTCAAACCTGTGGCAATCCTCCTGCCTCAGCCTCCCAAGTGCTGGGATTATAGGTGTGCATCACCATGCCCAGCTAGCAAATGTACTCTTTTCCCTCTTTCCACAGGCCAAAACCAGTTCCCTTACAGGTGAAGTGTGTGTGTGGGGGGGGTACTTTTATAGTCTTTCCTAAGGCCGTTTTAACTCTTTTGCTCTGTCAATATAGCATAAAAGAACCTCAATCTGGTCATTCACAAGGTCAGGTGAATTCACTATTGATATCATATTAAGTTAAGAGTGTGTGAACAAGAAACACCAAGTGCACTGGAACTTTTGGTAACATATGTGGGCTCCAAGGGTTGATGATAAACCATACAAAGCACATGAGTGAAGTTTTCACAGGTTCTATCCAGGCATGCCAGGATGTTCCCTCCCAAGTGAGACAGATTATTACGTCTTGTACCTGCTACCACCAATAAGAAAGCGCAATGCCTGAAACGTCCTGGAGACAACATGCTCCACACCTGGAAGCGTTGTTCTGACCCATATACAAAGTGACACAAGTGAGCTTTCCTTGTGGCTCAGAATTGAAAGGAGAGGCTGGGACTGTAGGTCAGCAACACAGCGCCTGCCTGGCAAGCGGGAGGTTGTTCGATTTGAGTTCAATTTCCGTACCTGCCAGAAAAGAATTGAAAGGTAGGGCCATATATATTAGGTCAAAGTTGTCACACAAGCAGCTCTGCTCCTTAGGTCAGGATCTGACCAAATTACGGTATCTGGAGCTTGCCAGCGACTCCGGTCAGAAATCGGCTTTTAAGCAGCGGCAACGCGGGTGGTCTTGGATCTCGCACGCATGGGGCAGGCTATGCAGCATGCTCGGTGAGGTGGTCGGGAGGTGGCTTGGTTGGGTCCGAGCGCCCTGGGGGCACAGCCAGCTCCATCCCTCCCGCCTCCCGAACCGGCTCGGCTCGCCAGCGACTCCGGTCAGAAATCGGTTTTTTAGCAGCGGCAACGCAGGGCGGTCTCGGATCTTGCGCGCATTGGGCAGACTACGCACCCAAGACCCTCAGTCCGCGGCCGAGGCAGCGCGAGGAGCACAGAGGAGCGGAGCATCCCGCTCCCTCCCCCAGACCCGGAGAGCGCGAGGAAACAGAAGTGGCGGGGAGCAGCGGATCACAAGCATAGCACAAAAAACTGGCGCTTTGGAAACTTCCTGCATACAGGGACTCCGAAACTGGTGAGCTATCTGCGCTCGTGACCGGATCACCGAGTGGGGGAGGAGACCCATCCCTACAACTGCAGGGAACCCTGGGAGGGCGGGGGAGCGGTCTTACACACCCCACCCAGGTCTCTCGGTAGGGAGTAGCTCACCCAAAAAACCAGCATCTGAACAGCCTTTTAAGCGGAACTCTCAGCAGAAAGCTTAAGGGACATTCTCCGGAAGAGAAGGAGTCATTGGAGCAGCCTCTGCAGCAGACCTTTGCCTGGTGAACTGCCTGGGTAATTTATTGCTCAATATTTTGAATCTGATACCCAAAAATGGGAAGACAGAAGAACAAAATGCAGTCTCAGAACTCAACCCCACCCAGAACAAGTCCTGAATACGAGGATACAGGGGAACTAGGAAGCCACATACCTGCAAGTTATGAAACAACTGCATCCGAAATGAAACAACTCCAACAGGCCATTAAAGAGCTTAAAGCAGAAATAAGCCACATACCTGCAACGATCTCTCAGACAAAAAATGAACTGAAAACTATAATGGAAGAAATGTTCCATACACATAGAGAAGAAATAGATAAAAGATTAGAAGAAAATAGGAAACAAATGGAAACGTTACAAGAGCAATTTAGGAATGAATTACCAAGAATGAAACAGGTGCAAAGAGATTGCCAGGATTTGAAAACTTACACTGAAAGCCTGCAAAACCACTTAAATGAAACCGAAGATAGAATTTCAGACCTTGAAGACAGCATGGCAGCCTATGAGCATGAAAGGAAAGATCTCATAAAATCATCAAAGACACAAGAAAAATCAATCCAACAGCTGCAAGATGAGGCAAAACGAAATAATATTTGAGTAACAGGAGTGAGTGAAATAGCAGGAGACCACACAAACGATATAAAAAGAATATTTGCTGAAATAATAGCAGAAAATTTCCCAAACAAGGTAAAAGATACTGAGGTACAGTTAATCGAGGCATATAGAACCCCAACGATCCATAACCCAAAGAAAAACATACACAGACATATAATAGTCAAGATCCCAGATATCCAGCAAAAGAACACAATATTAAAAGCTGCTAGAGAAATGAAACAGATCACCTATAAATGAAAGCCCATCAGAATCACAGCAGACTTCTTAACGGAAACCATGAAATCAAGAAGAGCTTGGAGCAAGATATTACAGATTCTGAGACAAAACAACTTCTAACCCAGACTGATGTATCCTACAAAACTATCCCTCAAATTCAATGGAGAAATAAAATATTTTCACGACAAAGAACTGAAGAACTTCATGAGTACCAAACCAGCATTGCAAAAAGCACTAAAAGATATTCTAGACAGAGAAAAAAGAGACCACAATCCCAACTAAACAGAACAAGTAAACAGTCAGCAAAAGAAGGAAAACAACAAAAAGTAAATAACATGACTAGAATAAGCCAACATATAACCATTAATGTAAATGGCCTCAATTCACAAGTCAAAAGGAAAAGATTGGAAGAGTGGATTAAGGAACACAATCCAACGATATGCTGTATACAGGAAACACATTTTACTCAAAAGGAAATCCACAGATTGAAAGTTAAAGGTTGGAAAACAATTCTCCATGCAACAGGTCCCCAGAAAAAAGCAGGGGTAGCTATTATGTTTGCAAACAATGTAAACTTCAAACCAAA
>PVLD010016981.1:0-11167 GCA_004027595.1 Dinomys branickii
ATTCCCTACTATCTTATCTATAATTTGGTATTTCCTTTAATGTTTTTGTGTTAACTAATGTGAAGATAACTATGTAATACAACATCCAGTTCTAATTCCCTACTATATTCCGTATAACTTTGTATTTTCTGTATTGTTTATGGCTTTTCTGGTTCATATGTCTCCATTCTTTTGTCTTTAAAATAAAATTAAAAAAAAAATATGGGTGTACACAGCTTGCTATGGCAGAAGGTGGAAAAGTACCCATGCTCAAAGATAGTAAATAGGCAGGGAACCAGGTTCACTATGGTAAAAGCCCCATTGGTAAGCCCTCAAGGCCATCGGTCCAGTCAAGTCAGCAGGGTTACCCAGCAATCAGCCAGGCTTTGCCTCAGTACAGTGCATCTGGAGGCCCAGTGGAGTACTCAGGGTCAACCAAGCAGAACACTAGGCTCTGCCCCATCGCCACACTGCCAGGGACCCGGTCAAGTCCACAGGGTTGCCCCCAGTGGGCCACCGGGCTTGCCCCCATCTCTGCGTTGCTTGAGGCCACGTCCAGGTCTTCAGCATTTTCATGTAACCTAGTGGGAGCCTCCTCCTCCCTCATGCCATTGAGCTCCCTTCAATACCCCTGGGGACCCCATATAGGCCACTAGTGTCTTCCTGCAAGCCGCCTATGACTCTTTGGAGGCTATCCCCACCCAGCTAGAGAACCAGGTCTGCACCCTAGTTCCAAGTCTTCACCTCCTCCCACCTCTCAATCTCCAGTGTTGCTGTTCCCCACCCCCTGTGACTGGGCATTGGGTGCACTTATGATGCTGGGCACAAGTGGCGTGAGGTCTCCCCCACCTGTACTCACTGAGGTAGTCCAGGATGTGTACTAAGTTTTGTTATTAGTTCTAGAAAAGAACTGGAGGATTTTCTTGGGTCTGCTGTGTAGAGCATATTGTCTCTTGGCCTCCAGGACTGCTCCTTTTCATGTAATTTGTCAGTTTGGGTTCATACAAGGTTCACATATGCAAGCAATATGAAGTTCCTCTTGGTGCTCATGGGGTCTCCTCCATGGACCGCCAGGCTCCGCCCCGTTGAGGCGCTATCAGAGCCTGGTCCAAGGCACTCCCAGAGGCCTGTTCTGGACCCTGGGGTCGCTCCCACCCCATCACTGTGCTCCCAGAGACCTAATCCAGGTTCTCAGGGTTTTTATATAGTTAGAGGGAGCTCTCCTCCCCCCTCAGGCTCCTGAGCTACTTGTCAGGGTCCCTGGGATACACTCCCAGGCCCCCAGTATCTTCCTGCAGGCCACCCATGACTCCCTGGAGGCTATCCCCACCCTGCCATAGCACTGGGTCTGCACTCCGGCTCTAGGACTCTGCCTCCTCTCACCTCCCAGTCCCCGGTGCCTTCTCTCCCCTCCTCCCACAGCTGGGCATTGGGTGCACCCACAATGTTAGGCACAAGTTGCATGAGGTCTCCCCCACCTGTGTTCATTGAGGTAGACCAGAATGTGCACCGAGTTTAGTTATTAGTTCTAGGAGAGAACTGGAGAATTTTCTTGAGTTTTCTGTGTAGAGTATGTTGTTCTCCCCTGGACTCCAGGGTTGCTGCTTATGCTGTAGTTTGTCGCTATGGGTTCATATAGGGATCACATATGCAAGCAGTGTGAAGTCCCTCCTGGTGCTCATATTGGCAGTTTAGGGTGAGTCCTGAAGCCCATGGACTCACCCTGTTGCTGACAGGAACAGGTGGTGAGTGTGCAGGTCACCAAGACTCAAGGTGCTCACAGAGGGAGTTCAGGGTGGGAGCTGAAACCCAGTAACACAGTTTGTGCTTCCTACTTAGTGTTGGAGTGAGAAGGGCATGGGGCCATGTGATCCATTTCCGTGTGCAGCTCTTTCTTACTGTTATGCTCCAGTGCCCATTTGTTCCTTGGCTAGATCCCTGGGATTTACTGTGGCCCTGGGGTTGCTGCCGCTGCTCTCTGCTGCTCTCTGGGGGTAGCTGCTCATACAGTGCAGAGGTATGTGGTTACAGCCTCAGAGCAGACATAGAGCTGGGTGTGTTGAGCTGTGTACGGGTTGCTATGACTCTGCCTTGTCTTATGTTACTGCATTCCAGTGTCAGGGTGGTGTCCCTCTGGTAGGGACCCTCCCCACTGTCCATCTGGTCGCCATCTTCCCGGACATTTTTCTTGGTGAGGTTTTTAACTGTTCTCTGTGAGAGTTTGCAATGTCATTTCTAATTCTTTGATGTTGAGCACATGTGAGATCTCCCCCACTCATGCTCATTGTGATATCTGAAGGTATGTACTAAGTTCATTTATTAGTTTTGAGAGACAATTGGAGAAGTTTCTCAGGACGTAGAACATGTTGTCATCTCTCAATCTCCAGAACTGCTGTTTTTCTGTGTATTTGTCTCTGGCCGCTCTTGCTGACTCATGGCTTTTATTCTTTTTCTAGGTCACGCATCTAGGCTCTTGGGGGGCTGGCCGCAGGGGCGCTGCTGAGGGAGAGGGATCTCAGGGTGGGGGCGAGGTCATGGGACCATAACACAGCAAGACCACGTGATTTTCCAGGGTCCACGGCATTTCCCCGGCTCCCAGGCATCTCCATGTGTTTTGTGGCATCTTCCTCTGCAGCATGGCAGGTCCATGCAGCAGCACGCCACCTTTTCCCATACCCCACAGAGGGACCGTGTCCAGCCGCGCTCCCTAGCAGGACCACGGCCAGTGATGACCATGCATGCCCAGGTGGCAGCTTTGTAAACCGCGTCAGCTCCGAGTCCATCCAGTGGCAGCTTTGGATGATGTAACTGGGCTGTGCCAGGCGACTCCTCGGACCTGGCCCCATTATCAAGCCTACCACTGCCCCGCAGCGGCGGCTTTCAGCACTGCAGCTGTGCGGCTCTGCCTGGTCGCGGCTCCGCCCCTTTCCAGGAGCCTCGGGTCTGCACCCAACCCCACGACTCACACCATCCAAGATGGATTTCATGTTGCTGGACTGCATTTCCCAGTTCACACTGGCGAGCATGGAGTGGTCCCAAGTCTGAAGTGCAGGGTATCTCGGAGCCTCGGTGCATCTTGATGCCTGTCACTGCTCCCTCTCCAGTGTCTGCCTCTGTTCTGCTTATAGTCAGTCCCAGTGATCCGATTGCGTCACTGTAGCCGCCTAAGTCGTTCTCTGGGAGGGATACTGTTTGGTATCGGTATAATTCACTTTTGGGTGGCAAACCTTCCAGAGGGTTTTTCTCTGCTGCCATCCTGGTCGCCATCTTCCTGGAAGTCCCCCTCTATCTTTTACTTTTAAAATAAGAAAAAAAATGTTTCTTGAGAATGGGAAAAAATTAACAATTTAAGAGGTATTAAATGCAAACTTCTCTTCCATCTTAGATTCCGTTTTCATCCTGCCAGAAGCAATTACTGTTGTCATTTTCATATATTACCTACTTGAATATTTGTATGTAGATGTGTGTGTATACATGTGTGTGTGTTTGTATATATGTGTATAGGTGTATATATGTATAATTGTATATGTAAACATACTTTATTCTTCAAAAATGAAACTGCACTTTACATACTTCTGTGCTTTTATTTTGAATCGAATTCTATCATCCTGCACACTCTTCCATAGCTGTATAAATCTTAATTCTTCTTGACATCCTCATAGTATTAGTAGCTGTTAGATTTCAGTGCAGGAAACAGAAACCATTCTAAGTATTTCAGACAGAAATGCTTGTGAAGTAGCACACTAGGTACCCACGAAATTGTTGAGTGAGCTCCTGGAGCAGAGGACAGCTATCTTCCTGGAGTTAATCTCAAGTCAAGGCCAAACCGCTGTGATCTGCTTCTGCAGCCTGAGCTCCACAGCAGCCTCAGCTCTCCTACAGCTGCTGACTATGCACTGCCTGCTGCTTCCAGGCAGCCTCTTCTGGGTCACAAGGAAGGGATAACCACACACTGGAGCCCAAGTCTGGCTGCAAACATGAATGAGCTCGTAGCTTCTTATGAAGGAGGAGATCTTCATGTGTTTCCACCTCCAGATCTTACATGTTTCTCACTGGTGAATCCAATTCTCCCAAACTCCAGTTGCAACAGATTTGAGGAAAGTGGTTTCTTCCTTCATGCAGGACCCTAACAAGGGGTAGAAATGGATGCTCAGTAGCAAGTTACACAAGCACAGTGCCCCAGCATCAGTGTACCATGAATTATTCTACTGGATTCCACTGTGGGGGAGTGTTATATGACACAAATGACACATATGCCTGTCATAGAGTTTGTTATTACAACACATCAGTTAAAGTATGTATTTGAAAATTTATGAGGGAACAACCAGTTCTAAGTAAAAAAAAAAAGTAGACATAAAATGACACACATTTGCACTACCGAGTTTGGTACTTTTGACATGCACGCTCCCACAAAGCCATGAACACAATTAGAAAAACAAATCTACCACATTCTTAGGCTCTCAATGCACATCCCGGGTCCCACTGAGGCTCCAAACTCGATCTGAGGCCCATGGCCTACACGGAGCCCAGGAAATCTTTCTGCTGGCCCTCACTGCAAGCCCCAGGCCCAGGGGCAGCTGTTAGGGTATTAACTCCAAGGATGGACCAGAGGCACTGGATAGGCTGGTCCTTGGAAAGGACTGGGCACACCCTGGGAGCCCAGGCCACAGCCTATGAGGAGGGAGAGCCCACAGACAAGATCCACCACAAGCTGAACAATGTCAGCAGGTCTACACTGAGCTGTTGGACCAGGTCAATGAAAACCTCAACCTGGCTTTTTACATCAGGCCCTGACCAAGGCCCCTGTGCTTGTCACCCAGGCTGTGTAGGTGACAAAGCCCATCATCCCCGAGGTGATCCCAGAAACTAGAGGTTGATGAAAAGCGAGAAGATGAAATTTCTCATCACAGCTCAGAAACGAAGGTGATAGCCAAGGAGGCGGCGGGATGGAAGCCTCTCCCTGAGACAGAAAAAGTGGGACAGGTTGCAGAAATCACCTGCACAGCAGACAGAAAAAAAGATTTCAGAAGTCAAAGTTGTCACTTTCCAAAAATGTGGACAGGGACAGTATGTTGTATGGCTTTCCTGACTACTTTCACCAAGTATAATTATTTTGAGATCAATCCATAATCCATTCCTATATTTTGCTAAGTGGAATTCCATCACTTGGATTACTAGTTTGTTTATTCCTTCAGCTATTCATTGAGGTTTGCATTTTAGTTTTCAGTTATTAACAAAGCTGAGATTTTTGATCTTGTAAAAGATTCTATAGGAGCACATAGAGATTTTGATGGGCAGAATCATAAGAGAGTTAAGTGTTAACTCTTAAATAAACTGGCACAATGGTTTCTCCAGTGATGGACCACTGGCCAAAGGGTTCTCATTCCTACACTTCCTTGCCAGCACCTGTGTGATGAGATTCTCATTTTTACTCTTCAAAGGTAAGGAGTGGTATCTCCTTGTGCACTGAATTTTCACTTACCCAAGAAATGATTATAAGAAATATTTATGTGGTTCTTTGAAGTTTAGATGTGTTCCATGCTGAAATATCTTTGTACATCCTGTTGGAGATTCTGTCAGTTTTCAAAAACTTTCTGGTTGTTGTATTTCCTGTTTCTTTTATAGTATAGAAGGAAGTTTTTCCCAGATGTATGATTTTCAAATATTTGATCCCAATCTGTGCCTTGTGGTGTCATTCTTATAACAATGACTTTGAAATGACAGTTTTGGACTTTGATAAAACTTAATCCATCATTTTTGTTCTGTTACTGATATTCTTTACAATGTTGTCTATAGGACATAGCTAATGAACTCTTCAGCCCAATGAGTTTGTCCCATACAAACGTGTATTAGTTTTTTTCCCATTTCTGGGACAAGATACCTAACAACACAACTTAAAGTTAGAGAAGCTTACAGCAAGTCACAGATTCAGTGGGGTGAGACCATGGTCAGCTCTAAGGCACACACCTCATAGTGGAAGTGCATGCAGAGGAAAGTTGCTAACCTCAAGGCAGCCAGAAGCACAGCCCTAGGGAAGAGCCAGGGACAAGCATGCAGGCTTCTAGTGCTCAACCCCTGTAATCCACCCCATCAAAGCACCACCTCTTAACAACACATTCAGCTTGTGGATTCATTGGTCAGGATAGAGCCCACAGGATCCCATCATCCTCCAAACACATGACACTGTGGGTGACATTTTAGATCTAAACCGTAACAAAAGGGCATATATGAAGGTTTTGCCTTTTGGTCTTAGATCAATTTGGAGTTAATCAGTTACTTGTGATACGATAAGAGATGAGGATCAAGGATCACACTTTTCGAACGGCTCTGTATGGACCATATCCACTTATGATATGTATCCAAACATATTTGTTAGAATGATGACCCTTTTCCCAACAAACTGCCTCTGCACCTTGTTTGAAATTCAATCTTCCACATATGTTTGGCTATATAGGCTCTCTGTTTTGTTCCTTGGATCTTCCACACCTGTTTCCTGAATACAAAGTGTGATCCCCAACCACTCTTATCTTTTTCATATAAATTGGCTACCTGTGTTATGTCCTTATCATTTACCATGCACGTCTGAGCACACCAGAAATGCATTTCATAAATCAATGCATCTAGGATTATTATACCTCATTAAAAAATTGAAAATGTTGAGATCTAAAGCCTGTGTATTATTTAACCTACTAATCTCAAATTCATGGTGCTGCATCCCAGAAGTTGTCTGGCACAAATCTCATGGAGAATGTGGTATGTATGTGAAGAAAATAATCCCAAAACATCCTTAAACAATAATGGAGAGGATGTGAGGGCAATCTGGCTGCGATATCAGTCACCCCACTGATCGCCAGGGTTGATTCGGCTGAGCTGGCTGGCTAGGCAGGTGTCCCCTTCCTCCTTCAACACTCCATGTGCGTCCCTCCCGAAGCTGCGCGCTCAGTCGAAGAGGACGACCACCCCCGATAGGGGAGGACCGTTCCTCGGTCAAGGGTATACGAGTAGCTGCACTCCCCTGCTAGAACCTCCAAACAAGCTCTCAAACAGTAATGGAGAAAGAGAGAAAGGGAGAAAGAAAGAGAGAAAGAAAGGAAGAGAGGAAGGAAGGAAGGAAGGAAGGAAGGAAGGAAGGAAGGAAGGAAAGAAAAGAAAGAGAAAGAGAGAAAGAGAAAGAGAGAAAGAGAGAGAGAAAGAGAGAGAGAAAGAGAGAAAGAGAAAGAGAGAAAGAGAGAAAGAGAGAAAGAGAGAAAGAGAGAAAGAGAGAAAGAAAGAAAGAAAGAAAGAAAAGAAAGAGAATCGCCCCATTTTCCAGCTCCTTCCCTTGAAGGAATCAGCATGACAAAACTAATTTACCCTCCCCTTCAGAGAGAGAAAATCAAGGAAGTAGATACACATATTCAGACATATTAGATAAATGATTAACTGATGGATTAGGGCAGAATGTACTGCAGTGTCCCCTGACATGGCAATTTGGGAGAGAATCTATGTGGTAGTTGTCAGGGGTGTGCATAGAAAGGGCCTGGGCAGTCCATTCTGTGTGCAGTGGAACTGGGGACATGGCCATCTAGACAACTATGTGCTTGACCCAAGCAGGCAACAAGCAAGTCTTAAGGCAAAGGTGCTGAGGTGCCAGGCAGGCACGACGGAACTGCCAGCACTCCCCTAAAGCCTCACAGAGACCTGAGTACAGCACAAAGACACATTAGCCTCTGGAACCACAGGCTGCACGCAGAGCTGCAGGGTAGGCTCTGCTCAGTGGGTTGGGAAGGGTCATACTCCTCCTCAAGCCTCGCAGCCGGAACACCCATGATCAGGGATACCCAGGCCCACAGAGCAGCTCATCACCAAAGGGTTTGCTTGGCCTCTTTTTCTGGTGACCTATGTATGTCTCCAAAGCCATAGACAGCTGGGGAATGACTGGAGCAAGGTCTCCCTTTCCCTCCTCTGTGCTTAATAAGCCCCTGGCCTCCCTGGAACCCCCTGAGGGTGAGACAACATCCACCTACCTACTACTTTCCAGGATTCAAGCCCAGCAAAAGTCTTTAGGATAGTAACTAGTGCTTCCTGGCCTGATGAGGAAGCCAGGATGGCTCCTGCTGGGAACTGAGCTCGCCAACCCCACCCTCGCCAGGTTGCATTGATTCACACCTGTGGTGTCCCAGAACCCTGCGCCAGCTCAGGCTCCTCACCAGCTCCTCACAGCACCGGGGATGCCCAGGCCCCACTCTCCATTCTGAGGTCTGCAAGGCCCCCAGCTCTATTCCTGTTCTCTGCTGGGAAACTGGACTCAGAGGCAGCTGGGCTCCTTGTGTCCTCAGGAAGCTTCTAAATAAAAGCAGCAGGTTGTCCTCAGTTTCTGTGCTGAACATCATGCAGTTCAGATCCAGGTCAAAACGCTGGATAGTGCTTCAGTGCCAGTGCATTTTGAACACAATTTCCCTAGGAATTCCTGCTCAAATTGCAGGATTCAGCTCAGTGTGGACTCTTCACTGAGTGGTCTGATATCCCATCCCCACGTCCCCAGTGTGTACATGAGAGGACAGCAGAGCTGTGGCCTGATACTCTCCATACCCAACAGCAGAGACACACAGCCTAGATGAACCCAGAGATGAAAACAGGGCAGGAACACCATGGGGAAGCCACGACTACTTGTGGGTGGCCATACCTATGACCTTTCTTACTTTTATTCTTTATTTATATTGCATTGGATATTTAACTTTAACAAATACTTATTGTCTATTAATATTTGTTTTATATAGTTAGTTAGGTGCACTGGTGTTTGTTGCACATATGATTGTTTTTTTCTTTCTCTTGGATTGTTCCTTTCACATAGAAGTAGTGACCTTCTTTGACTCTCTTAATCAATCTTGGCTTGAAATGCACTTTGTCTGCAAGTAAAATATCCCTGCTTCTTTCTGGGTTCCTGTCACATGGAGTAGGGTTTTCCATCCTTTGACTTCCAGCCTATGAATTTCTTTTTGAATTAGAAGTGTTTCTTTTTTTTTTGTAATTCTATTTTAAAGACAAAAGAATGGAGACATATGAACCAGAAAAGCCATAAGCAATACAGAAAATACAAAGTTATACAGAATATAGTAGGGAATTAGCACTGGATGTTGTATTACATAGCTATCTTCATATTAGTTAACACAAAAACATTAAAGGAAATACCAAATTATAAAGAAGATAGTAGGGAATTTGCACTGGATGCTGCATAATATAAAGTTATCTTCACTTCTGTTAATACAAAAACGATTGAGGAAATACAAATTATAGAGAACATAGAAGGGAATTGGCTCTGGATGCTGTCCTACATAATGTTACCTTCACCTTTGTTACTCAGTTACACAGATGATGGCCCATTTGATCATTCAATTTTTCTCCTCCCTCATCTCCGTTGCCCCACCACTCAATCAGTCATCTTCCCTGTGATAATAACTGTACTCCTGGGTTTATCTATATCCTTGGACTCTCGCCTTGGGAAGAGATATAGCTGCCTCAGACTATACTATAACATACATGGGTTTATACAAACTGCCATGGTTGGAGGTGGAAAAGCACATATGCTCACAGCAGACCACCCAGCTCCACCCTGTCATTGTGCTATGGGTGGGGGCGGGTCCAGTCCATGAGGTGCCCTGAGCGGGGCCCTCAGCGGAGCAGCAGCGGAGCAGCCGCGGGGCCCACTGCGGCTCATCTGCGGGGCCCACAGCGGAGCAGCCATGGAGCCCACAGCAGAGCAGCCGCGGGGCCCACTGCAAAGCAGCATCAGGGCCCAATGCAGGGCAGCCACGGGGCCCACTGTGGCACAGCCACGGGGCCCACAGTGGGGCAGCCGCAGGGTCCACTGCGGATCATCTGCGGGGCCCACTGTGGAGCAGCCGCGGGGACCAGCCACTGGCCCCACTGTGGAGCAGCCACTGGGCCCACTGCAGATCATCCATGGGGCCCACAGTGGAGCAGCGGCGGGGTCCTCAGCGGAGCAGCCGCAGGGCACGTACCCCCATCGGGGCGCCCTCTGTGACCCTTTTGGCTCTGTCCCGTTGCCTTGATGCCAGAGGCCCTTTCTTCTCCTCCCACCTCCTCCTGATCTCCAGCATTACCGTTCCCCACCCCTTGCAGCTGGGCAATGGGTCTCCGAAGCTGAAGCTGCAAATGCCGAAACAAGGGCATGGGCCAAGGGTATGCTTGGAGTGGCGACCTCCTCCCTCTCCGTCTTGTCTCCCTCCGACTGCGCCATGGCAGATCTCCGATCCTCTTCTCCAGAGGAGTTTTTGCTTAGTCTTTCCGAGGGTTTCAGTTCCCATTTCAGATCCTTCTCGAGTTCAGGATATCCACCTCTTTCCTTTCTGTCCTTCACATGTTGCTATATTCCTATGTCTGAGTGGCATTCCTCTGGGAGGTTCTCTCTCTGCAGCCTACCCGGTCGCCATGGGTTCATACAAGGTCCATATATGCAAGCAGTATGGAAACACTCTTGTTGCTCATATTAGTAGTTTGGGGTGAGTCTTGAAGCCTGTGGACTCGTCCCATTGCTGTCAGGAACAGGTGGTGATTGCACAGGCCGCGGAGGCTCAAGGTGCTCACAGAGGGCGTTCAGGGTGGGAGCTGAAGCCCAGTAACTCAGTTCATGCTTCCTGCTTGATGCTGGAGTGAGAAGGGCGTGGGGCCGTGTGAGCCACCTCCATCTGCAGCTCTCTCTTGCTGTTGTGCTCCAGTTCCCGTTTGTTCCTTGGCTGCATCCCTGGGAGTTGCTGTGGCTCTGATGTGGGTGCCGATGCACCCCACCGCTCCCCACTGGCAGCCGCCCACAGAGTGGAGAGGCAGGAGGCCACAGCCTGGAGGCAGGCATAGAGCTGGGTGTGGTGGGATGTGTACTGGCTGCTCTGGCTCCACCTTGCCTCCAGGTGCTGATTAGGAAGGTTGCTGCAGGGTGGGGACTCCTGGCTGTCGCAACCTCTCATCCTCACACTGGATTTGACAACAGTTCCCAACCACCACTGCCTCTTTTCCTGGCTGCGCCCTCTCCTCTCCAGACCCGGACCAGCCCTTGGAACTCCGCTCTCCCCTGACCGAGTCGGGAGGCTTCCATGAGCGTGGGTCTCCAAAGCTGAAGCTGCGATTGCTGGAATGAGGGCTTGGGCCAAGAGTGTGTTTGAAGCAGCGGCTTCCTCTTTCTCCATCTCTG
>PVLD010016981.1:11267-43432 GCA_004027595.1 Dinomys branickii
CCCTCCGATCCTTTCCTCCAGGAGAGGTTTTGCTTGGTCTTTCCTAGGGCTTCAGTTCCCATTTCAGATCCTTCTTGGGTTCAGGGTACACACCTCTCTCCTTTCTGTCTTCATATTGCTATATTCCATTGTCTGGGTGGTAATCCTCTGGGAGGTTCTCTCTCTGCTGCCTACCCGGTTGCCATCTTCCCGGAAGTCCTAGAAGTGTTTCTTGCATGCATCATGTTGTTGGTTCTTGCTTCTTGACCCATTTTGCCAGTTTGTTTCTTTTGATTGGTGGATGGAGGCCATTAGCATGGTGGGTATAACTGATATGTACTGAGTTCCCCTTGTCATGTTATTTTCCTGTTGGTGGCTTCCTTTTTGCAGTTGTGTTTATTTGTTTGCCTTGGCTGTTCAATTCATTCTGTTGGCCTGGGATTTAGCTCAGTGGTGCAGTGCCTGCCTGGCAAGCATGAGGTCCTGAGTTTGATTCCCAGCCCCCAACTGGAAAAAAAAAAAGAGGGAGAAATGTCTAAAAATAGCCTGTAGGGCTATCTAAAGTTTCGCAAAAATAAATAAATGAATAAAAACCTAAGTCAAGGGCTGGTGATATAGCTCAGTGGAGTAAGTGCCTGCCTGGCAAGTACAAGGTCCTGAGTTCGATCCCCAGTGCCACAAAATAAATGAATAAATAAATGAAAACCTAAGTCAACTTACTATGACCAATTCATTCTGTCGGAGTTCATGGAGCGGTAGTCCTTGTTATCTCTGTCTAAAATGTCCTTCAGGATACTTCGGAGGGCTGGTTTGGTGTTCATAAGTTTCTTCAGCTGTTCTTTGTCATGGAAGCATCTTATTTCTCCGTCAATTTTGAAAGAGTCTTGTACAGTACATCAACATGAGTTGGAGGCTATTTTCTTTTAGGGCTAAAAGTATTTCACTCCAAGGTCTCCTTGACTTGAGGGTTTATGCTGAGAAGTCGGTTGTGACTCTGATGTGCTTTCTTTTTTTTTTTATTTTTCATCTTATTCAGTCTCATTTTTTATATGAAAGGTATTCCAAAACTTGCTCAGTCTAAGTGCTAAATTGTAAATTGCAAAGATATGTATTCTTTACATCGTGCAAAAGGTCTACTTCGAGGACAAGATTTCCTGTATAGGCGATTTACTTATTTTCTCTAACAGCTTTTAATGTTCTAGTCTTGCGCTGAGTTTGTGAAATCTGACTATGTTTTTATCACAGAGAACTTCCTGACAAGGTGAATGCAAACCGGGTGGGAACTGTCTAGGGTTGTCCCTCCGGCTGACGCATCGACCCCTTCCGGGGCGACCAAGGAGAGTCCCGGTTGCCTCACCACGGAAGACAAGGAGTAGGCAAATGACAGGGGCATAAGGTGAGTGGTCGCCTGGACTAGCGGCAGGGGGGGGCGGGTCCACCCATGGGCAAAAGCACTGAGGAGAACGTCCTGGACCTGGACAGCGGTGCCGGGTGCACAGCACTGAGAATGTGCTGCACGCCACCCAGCTGATCAGTTTAAACCGCACTACAATCTTAACATTCATTTTAAAAGAACTCTATTATTTATATAAATACAGGAAATACCAGAAAAAGTAAATAGCAAAAGTAAAATCCAGGAAAGGGAGGGGAAGAGCAGGAGTGGGGGCAGAAGTTGGCCCCAGGCCGATCTCAGGAGCTGACCCCTGCTGTGGAGCCACCAGGAACCTCAGCCCTGCAGCTGGTGCACAAGGGCTTCCTGGCTCTTGCTGTGGCGCCAGGGCGGGGGAGGCAGCTGCAGGTGGAGCTGGCACAGGCTCTGCAGGCAGCACTTCAGCTTGGGCCGGAGCTGGCCCTGGGGCTGCAAGAGAAGAAAAGATCAGCTACTGTCCGTGTTCCTTCCTGGGGCAAAGTCTTCCCACTGCCTGCCAGAGACGCTTCAGTGCACAGAACCACCCCCCGCTGTCCAGGAAGGCCTGCTCGGGGCCCTGCTCTGTGTGCTGCATGTTTGCCTATATCACCTTCACTGTGAAGGTCTCTGCCAGGCTCTTGGCAGTGGGACAGTGGGGAGACACGGAACTGTTGTCCTACCTGTGATTTATCAGTAGGATTTGAGGCTGAGCCAAAGATCAAACTCCAAGTGGTTTGTCCCAGAAGGGACATAAGAAGGCCCCAGCAGAAAAGTGATTCTATATTAAAAGTTAAATAGCAGAAGGGACACCTAAAAGCACTAGCACTTTCAGACCAGCTTGTTCACTGAGGAGGGGGTTTATGTAAGAAGTAGTGCAGCTGGGGAGCAGCGACCAAGGCATCCTGAGACCTCCTCCCACAGTAGAGGGGAGGAAAAAGTGACACGGACACCTGGGCCAGGAGTTACAAAGAGGTGACTGGCAGGATGAAATCATGGCAGTAGTGAGGGGGCATAGTGTCCATGCCACTTAGCTGGACAGTGACCCTGCCCCTGGCCAAGGTGGAGGCTGAGCAGAGCAGATGTGGACATTGAGGACAAGGCATCCAGGCTCCTTTGAGAGCAGAGTTGTGGGCCTGTTGTTTACCAAGACCTTCAGGGAGATGGGAAAGGATGTGGTGTAACTGGCTTAGCATCTAGTTCCCTGGGAATAGGTCATAGCATCGTTAATGTCATCTGCGAACTGGCATATAAAAAACCTATTAGTAGCGAAAACTATGCGACATTGGGAATATAAAGTAAATCAGACACAGTAATAGGGCCCAAAACAAACTGGATATTGGCATACTCTAAGAACAATTAATATATGACACTTAGCCTTAGAAATCTAAAGTTGTCATGTAAATGCTATCATTTTGACATGCAACCGATATCAACTAACTGCATCAACTATACCTCCACTAGTGATAGCAAAGATTTAAAAAGTCTTGGCAAAAGCATGTGGCATTAGACAAGGAAATGTGCTGTGCCAGTGCCAGGAGGTCCTCCACAGTGGCAGGAAGGACGGAGGTGACAGCACTGACTGATGCCAGACAAGCTGAGGAGAGTACTGTGAAGAGGAACTGGGACAGACCATCTCTGGCAGACCCTGAGACCCGACATAGTCCAGCGTCTGAAGCCCCTGCATGCCACCGAAGGTGACCTCAGGGGAGACTGCACAGCCCCACCAAAATCTTCTAATTAGACTGGGGACAGGGATCCACACCAGGAGCTTCTACTTTTAGTTTCTTGATCTCAGAAGGAAGAGATAACCTTCTGCAAACTGCACTACTTAGGAAATATTGAATCGGCCCAAAGCATCTGAAAGATGGTAACTCATGTATTCTTTGCTTCCTAGTGCCCATAAAAATGAACGGAGGACAATGCATAGTGGTGCAGTTGGTGCTTACAGTCAGGTAGAGCTTGATCACCTTATGGCTGAGCTCAGTTGATGGGGTTCAGCCAAACAACACTTTGGAGTGTGTGGATCTGTAAAGAACTGAGGTGTAGAGTGTTCATTTCTGGGATGTACCCTGTGAATGGAAGTTTGCATAAAGTGCCATGTAGGTAGACATGGAACTTCATGTGCATTTCCCTAAGAAGAACTCCTTATTAGAAATGTAAATCACTTTCCAGAATGGTTCCCCAGTATTTGCAGAAGTGTGGTAACTCATATATTCTGTGCTTCTTAATGCTCATAGGAATGAAAGGAAGGCAATCAATATGGTGCAGCCACTTAACCTAGCTTTTCCCCTTCTACGTATTTTCCCAGAAGAATTAAAATCATACCACAGCCCTACATGTACACCGATGTTTATAACAGCAGAATTTGTAATAGCTAAATCTTGGAAACAACCCAAATGTCCATCAACTGAGGAATGGATAAAAAAGGTGATATTTTTGTGGTATTGTGGTATTTTTGGTTTGTGCTTGCAAACAAATAGAGCTTGGCCACCTTATGGCTCAGCTCAGTTAAAGGAATTCAGCAAAACTAGCACTTTGGAGTGTGTGGATCTGCCAAGAACTGATAGGTAGAATGTTCATTTCTGGAGTATATACTGTGAATGGCAGCTTGCATAGAGAGTGCCATGCATGTAGACCTGGGTCCAACAAAGAGCCTTAACATTCATGCATGCTTTCCTAAGATCTTTTTGTTAGAAATGTAAATCATTCGCCTGCATGGTTCTGCTGTATTTACCAAGCCAGCATCCCCAAGGGCCTAGGTATCAGGAGATAAAAACCAGGCTCAACCAGAAAGGTTGAGCAAGTGCATGAATTACGTAAAGATATCTACTACATTTATTTTATAGATCAGGTCTCTGAAGTTCAGAGAGATAAAAGACTTGCTTAGTCATCCAGCTGGATACAGAGCCAGAACACAGGTCTTCTGAGACCAAAGTCAATGCCATTGTCAACGTATCACAACCTCTCTCCAGAGTAGGAGAGAGGAAGCCAAACGTGACCAATGGTTTGAGAATGTGAACAAAACCACCAGGCCAGGCAACATGTGAGGGTCTCCCGGCAAAGCAGGCAGAGATGGAGAGGGCTTCAGGGTGAAGGCAGCAGGCAGGGAGCTAGGCATGCCAGTGTGTGTTTGGAAAGATGAGCAAGGATACCAGCCATGTTCCAAGGTAAATGGGCACATAAGACACCTGGGGTTCTCGTTAAAGTCCAGATTCTGATCCAGTATTGCTGGGTAAAGCTAGGAGTGTATTTCTGCAAAGTCCCAGGTTCCCTCTGTGCTGCTGGCTAAGATCACACTGGGTGTGGTGAGTGTAAACTGCAGAGGAGGAATGACCTTTGCAAATGAGACCTCCATCCTGGAGGAGGACAGAGCACTTGGGACTGCAGCTGAGGGGTCATTAGCATCAGCATTTCAGATGCTTGTCCCACCTATACACGCTGTGACCACAGAGTAATGAAGCAGGTGTTGTAAGAGAGGAGGAGAATGGAATCAGTCTTCTTTTGAGGGGGCTTTAATTCTCTAGAAAATTTACAAGTGTGGATTAATAAATAGGATACTTTTAAATACTAGGAAGAAGACATAGGAAAAATGTCACTTTTTTGCTTTAGGAAACAGGAGGGGGAAATTGATTATAAAATAACTGCAGGGTCTCTTGCGTAGATCTGTTTGCAATGTCAAATACCTCTGTGATGAGTGTTAACCCAGAGATGGTAAGCACATGCCTTATAAAATGGTGTCAAATCAATATATTGATTATTTCAAGGTAAACCGTTCAATGAAATATAAGTCCCCAAAGACACTTAGGCTAGCCAGGCATGGTGGCTCATGCCTGTAATCCCAGCACTCTCGGAAGCTGAAGCAGGAGAAAACACAAGTTCAAACTCAGCCTGTGCAATTTAAGGACTTATTGAGTGAAAGATCTGGAATGCGGCTCAGTAAAAATGGCCTTGGATTCAAGTAACAGTATCAAGAAAAAGACAATTGACTTGTCATTTTCTGATTGTTTATTTATTTATTAGTACACATTTGCACTACATAATGATTACATTTATTGGGGTGGTTGAAATACTTCACTCCAAGCTCTCCTTGACTTAAAGGTTTGTGCTGAAAAGTTTGGTGTGATTCCTATGGTTTTCTTTTTATGTGACTTGCTTCTTTTTCTCTAACAGCTTTAAA
Source organism: Dinomys branickii (assembly GCA_004027595.1). Taxonomy (NCBI): domain Eukaryota; kingdom Metazoa; phylum Chordata; class Mammalia; order Rodentia; family Dinomyidae; genus Dinomys; species Dinomys branickii. The sequence continues at coordinate 16,832 of PVLD010016981.1, forward strand.
TACTCTGTTCTAGTATTGAATTTCTGGAATGTTGACAATTATATGGCTTGTTTCTTTTTCTGATCCTGACTATTTGGAGTTCCATACACCTCAATTGTCTGTATCTCAAGTTCTTTTTCCATGCCTGGGAAGTTTTCTGCTATTAGTTACTGTTAATTTTTTTAAAATGCCTTTTGTACTATATCCTGATTCTTCATTTATTCCAATTAATCTTATATTAGTCTTCTTTACACCATCTAGTAGTTGTTGGATTAATTTTTTCACATTCCCTTGCTATTATTTATTTAGTTAGTCTTTTTAAAACAGTGTTTCATTATGCATTTCAGGCTGGCCTTCAACATATTTACTCACAGAAGTCCTCTTGCCCCAGCCTCCCAAGTGCTCGGATTACAGGCATGTGCCACCATGCCTGGCCCTTTCTATTTTATTTTATTTATTTATTTTTTTTGGCGGTACTGGGGATCGAACTCAGGCCCCTGCGTTTGCTAGGCAGGCGCTTATTCCACTGAGCTATATCCCCAGCCCCCTTTCTATTTTAAAAAGTCTTTCATTTGATAATTGCTGACCAGAACCTTGTCTTCTAGATCTGATATTCTATCTTCACATTGGTTGAGTCTGCTGTGTATACTTTCAGTAGAATTTTTAATCTCCCAGATCTCTATTTGAGAATCCAGTTCTCTATGTTGAGCATTCATCATTTGCATGTCATTCCTAAGTTCCTCTATTTTTTAATCTGTATCTACTCTATACTCACTAATCATTTCCTTCATTACGGTCATCATCGCTTTAATTATCTCTGCTTTGTTTTTGTCAAGAGAACTGTTTATCTGTCTTGTTACTTCCACTGCTACCATTTCAGAAAATTCAGTTGTGTGGCTTTGATTTCTTCCACATTCATGCATCCTTTCTATGCCATGGGTGAGTTGGAGGTTATGGGTTGCATCTTACTTCCATTCTCACTTTCTTTTTTATTGATTTTTTCTGCATTGAAGCTTATAAATTGTATATAGTAGGTAGCTTAATTAGTAGTATTGTGACCTCCTTAGGAAATGCCCACTTTTCAGAGGTGTCTTTTAAATGTGCTTGGCTTTGGGCTTTTGAGTCTCTCCTAGCATCCTGCCTCTTCAATTATTAGGGATGGAAAATTGCTGCCTGTTTCTCTAGCACTCAGTTCTTTGGTACTGGACTACAGTATTGTTTATGACCCCCACAGAATCTATGCATGGCATAGAAGGAAGATCAGTGGATCACAACAACTATGCCACCTTGGCTGAGCCTGGCCTCTGGCTGTAGTGCTGGTATCCGAGTCATTTAACTTCTAACACTCTGGGTGTTTCTTGCTGGCCCTATCGTAGATCTCTGACCCTGGACGTCTCCCTTGATTGCCCCTCACCAATCACTGTGGGAGTTTAACACTGGGATATCTTCTAAGACGCAGCCAACCCATGGCTGCTCCGAGTCCTAGGTCCAGTTGGATACTCCCTAAACCGATGTCCAACCAAGCGCTGTCTGCAGGGGACACTGCAGTCGCTTGGACTGGAGCCGCTCACCGGCTGCTGCAGTGTATGTACAGCACCCATTGCTCTGCGCCACTGCTGTGTTTCTCCTTGGAAGCCTATGGAGTCTGCTGTCCTCACTGTTTCTGTCGCTTCAATCCTCCTTTGTCACACTGTGAGCCAGGAGCTGGGGAGAAAGTGCAGAAAGCCCCCTCCTTTTTCTGCATCGTGGTCTGTCTCTTTGATTTCTCTGTGGGCTCCAGTTTTCTCTGCAGATCTTTCCAGGGTCCTGGGGGTCCACTTCCCACCTTCTCTTCTTCCACAAGTAGTGATTTTCTGGTGTGTGGATTTCGAATCTTGGAGGGGTTGATTTATTGCTGCTTACCACTCCACCATCTTGTGGTAACCCTCTACATCTAATTCTTAATCCCTCAGTATTTGGATCTTTGATCCGTTTTGATTAGGGTTTACTGAGTGGTGAGAAATACAGGTATAGATTTGATCTTCCAAACGTAGGCAGCCAGTTTTCCCAGCACAATTTGTTAAAGAGGCTTACTCTCCTCCAACAAAAGGACTTGGTCCCTTTGTCAAAGATAAAGTAGATGAAGTGCCTTAACCCGTTTCTGCGTCCTCTATGCCGGTTCACTGACCCACAAATCCATCTTTTTTGTCAACGTTAGACTTCTTATTCACTGTAGCTTTGTAGTATAACTTGACGTCTAGGATTGTGATGCCTCCTGCCCTGCGCTGGTTGCCCAGAATTATTTTTGTTGTTCTAGGTCTCTACTGGTTCCATACGAATTTAAAATTTGTTTCTCTAGTTCTCTGAGAAATACTATTGGTATTCTTACTGTGATTGCTTTAAATCTGTATAGCAGAAAGTATGACTACTGTGACTATACTTGTTCTGCCCATCCAGGAACAGAGGATATCTTTACATTTTTTGTTACCCTTTTCAATCTCCTTTTTCAGAGTACCCTAGTTTTTACTGTAGAGGTTTTTCACTTCCTTAGGTTAATTCCTAAGTGTTTCATTTTTTTTTTTTTAGGCTATTGTGAAAAGTATTATTTCTCTAATTTCTTTCTTGGTGGGTTTGCTTTCCATGTATAGGGATACTATTCACTGTTTAAAATTTTTTTATTTTAAATTTTTTAAAAAAATCTAACAAAATAACAATGAAGACAAAATCAAAACACTTTTTTTAAAAAATGGTGCCAAAATTTTCTTTGAAAGTGAGAAGTAAAGGGGTTAGGGTGCTACTGATCTTTGGTGCTGACTTTGTGCCCTGCTATGCTACTACATTTGGTTATTCATCCTGGGAGTTTTCAGTGGAGCTTTTGGGGTCTTCTATGTGGAGTACTATGTCATTTGCAAATAACAATAATTTAACTTCTTCCTTTCCTACCCATATCCTTTTTATTTTTTCTGTTGTCTAATTGGTCAGGCAAATGTTTCAAGAAATATATTGGACAGGAGTGGTGGTAGTGAGCATCACTGTCTTTTTTCCTGATTGTAGAGAAAAAGCTTTCCGTTTCTCTCTAGTTAGTACGATGTTGGCCATTGGTCTGTTATAGACGGTTTCTATCAGATTGAGCTAAAAACCTTTTCTTCAGGTTTTTCTTTAATGAATGAATGTTGCACTATTTCAAATGTTTTTTCTGCATCTATAGGGATAATCATGTGATTCTTGTCCTTCCTCCTGTTTATGTGTGTACTACATTTATTTATTTGCATATATTGAAGCATCCCTGCATCCTATTTGGTCATGGTGTATAATCTTTTCGATGATTTGCTCCATTCTTTTTGCCAGTATTTGACTGAAGATTTTTGCATCTATGTTCACTAGGGAGAATGGAGTGTAGTTCCCTTTTTGGTTGGACTTGTCTTAGTTACTTTTCTCTTGCTGAGACAAAATACCTGACACACAAAATTAAGGAAGGAAAGGTTTATTTAGCTCAAGTCTGTGGAGGTTTCAGTCCATGATCAGCTGGCTGCAAGGCAGGGTGGCATGAGGCAGGAGCAACAGTTTAAGGCAGCAGAAAACAGCAAAAGCAGCAAGAGCAAAAAGAGGGATTGAAGAACAAGCCTCTTTTCCTCCTTTGTATTGTACGCAGGTTACCCGCCTCCAGGCATTGCACACTGTCTCCATGCCCTCCTCTTGCACAGGATGAGGATGTTTACAAAGTAAGGACTCTGTCCTCCTGCTGAGTCACTCGGTTAAACATCTAAACTTCTCGTTGACACATGTATCAACCAGTAGAGTCCTTCTCTGGTTTTTGAAATCAGGGTTGTGCTTGCTTCCAGAAGTGATTTGGGGTGTACTGCTTCCTTTACAGTTCTATTAAAGACTTTGAGAAATACTGGTTTTAGATCTTCTCTAAAGTTCTTGTAGAACTTGGCAATGAATCCTTTGAAATTCGGTCTTTTCTTAGTTAATAGAAGTAATGGTTTTATAACTTAGTTTCACTGACTGGCATTATTTTTTTTTTTTCGGTACTGGGGATCGAACTCAGGACCCTGCGCTTGCTAGGCAAGCGTGGCATTAAATTATTCAGGATTTTTATATCTTTTGGTTCAGCCTCGGTAGTTCCTATGTTTCTAGGATTATATCCACTTCTTCTGAATTTTCCATTTTATTAGTGTATAGGTTCTCAAAGTAGTTCCTAATGATCTGGATTTTAGCAGAATTCACTGTGATTTCAGCTTTTTTAGTTCTAACTGTATGAATTTGGCTATTTCTTCTTATTTTGGCAAGATAGGCTAAGGATTTGCCCATTCTGTTTAACTTTTCAAATAACCAACTCTTTATTAAATTGTATTGAAAAAAGTGAAACAAAATTTTATAACAAAAGAATAGGAGAACAACAATAAGTAATACATTGCCTATTGTCATCTTCAGAGTAGTAACTCAGAGTATAATATGTGGGCATAAAAAATTCTCCAATCGATATTAGCACGGAGCTTACCTTTCAATGAACCAAGAGACACTAATAGTATAGCTATCTTGCACTTTTCTCCCTTCTCCCTTCCTGCCTTTCCCCTCCCCCCTCTCCTAGTTACTTCTTCTTTTTAAACAATTACTTCCTATTTCATAAAATCTGTTATGCATTCTAGGCCTCATTTATTTTTTCAATTTCTCACACTAGGGACAATATGATGTTTACACATGCAAACCTGATTTGTTTCACTTATGAGTATGTTCTCAAGTTGCATCCATTTACCTACAAAAGTCTCAAGTTTATCTTTCCTTATGGTTGAGTAGTATTTCATTGTATAAAAAAATCACATCTTTTTTATCCATTTCTTGAAAGCATTTGGGTTTCTTCTAAGATTTAGTTATTACAAATTGTGCTGCTATAAACATGGGTGCACACATATCATTGTGGTGTAATGTTTTTCATTCGTCTGGGAATTATTGCTGGGTTGAATGGGATCTCTAATCCTAGCTTTCTGAGGAATTGCTATACTGATTTCCACAGTGGTTGCACCAGTCTGTACTCCTATGAACAGTGGAGAACAATTCCTTTTCCCCACAGCAACCCCCAGCATTTGTTTTGGGTTGATTTCTTGATAATAGCCATTCTTTCTAGGCTGAGATAGAATCTTAGTGTTGTTTTAATTTCTATCTCTTGAATGCCAATGATGCCGAAAATTTTTTTCATATATTTATTTGCCATTTGTACTTCATCTAAGAAGGAAGTAGTCATCTTAGGTGCCAATTTTTGGATTGGTCTTTGAATTTGGGACATCTTTTTTCAATTTTTTATGTTTCAAAATATTAGTCCTTTGTATGAGGAATGATTGGCTAAAATTTTTCCCACTCTGTGGATTGTCTTTTCACTCTGTTATTGATTTCTTTTGATAAGATAAAGCTTTTTAATAAGATGAGATCCCAGTTGTTGATTCTTTGAAGTATTTCCTATGCACTTAGGTTTTGTTCATGAACTCTCTGCCTCCCCATCTTCAAGATTTCTACCTATTTTCTCTTCCAGCAGATGTAGTGTTTCTAATACTTAGATTTTTGATCCACATTGACTTTACTTTAATACATGATGATAGACATGGGTCTACTTTTAGTCTTCAGCATGTGGAGAGCCAGGTTTTTCAGCAACATTTATTAAAGAGGCTATCTTTCTTCCAGTGATCATTAACTCCTTTGTCTTAAATAAGGTGGCTGAGTGTGTTTAGAGTTGTGTCCGCATCTTCTAATCTATTCCACTAATCCACAGGTCTGGTTTTTTGCCAGTATATGCTGATTTTACCACAGTAGCTTTGTAGTATAATTTCAGATCAAGGATTGTGAGGTCTCCTGACTTGCTCTGTTGCTCAAGATTGTCTTTGCTATTCTAGGTCTCTTAGGTCTCTTCTATTTCCAAATGAATGTTTTCTCTAGTTTTGTCATGTATGCTAATGGTATTTTGATCAGGATTGCATTAAATCTGTATAAAAGCTTTGAGACTATAGCCATTTTCACAATATTGGTTGTTCCCATCCATGAGCAAGGAATATCTTTCCATTTTCTGATATCCTCTTTGATCTCCTATTTCAGAGTACTGTAATTTTCAATATACAGATGTTTTACTTCCTTTGTTAGACTGATGCCTAAATATTTCAGTTTTTGGGTGCTATTGTACAAGGTTTTGCCTCCCTAATTTTTCTCTCAATGAAGTTGTTGATATGGTGTATTACATTTATTGATTTTCATATGTTCTTTTCTCTTCCTCTTGACGCTTTCCCCTAACAAATTTAAATAGTGAACTTTTAATAGTGAACTTTTAATCACTATTTATAGATTAAATAGTGAACTTTTTAATCTCTTTGTGTCACTTTTGGTTTGAAGTTGACATTGTCTGCAAACAAAATAGGTACCTTTCTGGGTTCCTGCTGCATGGAATATTGTTTTCCATCCTTTGACTTTCAGTCTATTAATTTCTTTTTGAGTTAAATGTATTTCCTGTATACAACATATTGTTGGGTCTTGTTTCTTGATCCATTCTTCCTGTCTTTTTCTTTTGATTGGTGAATTGAAGCCATTTACATTGTTAGTTATAATGGATATGTATTGGCTTATCTTGGTCATGTTATTTTCCTGCTGTTAGTTGCCAGGTTTTCCCCTCTGTTTAATGGCTTGCCCTGCCTGTGGTTTCTTTCTGTTGTTGTACTTGAAACTGTGTCATTTTTATCTCCATCTAGAATATCTTTCAGTACTCTTTGTATGGTTGGTTTGGTGGTTATGTATTTCTTCATTTTTAAGCAACTCTTTGATGCCTTCATTCTTTGTGTTGCTTTTAAATCTCAATTTCATTAATTTCTCCTCTGAGCTTTATAATTTCCTTGCTCAAAATACCTTTGGTTTGGATTGTTTTTGTTTTTCTAGGACCTTGAGGTGAGTGTTTAACTTATTTATTTGAGCTCACTCTGTTTTTCTTATGTGGGAATGCATCGCCATAAACTTCCCTCTTTGGGCTGCTTTCACTGTGCCCTGTTGGTTCTTATGTGTTGTGCTGGCACTATCATTTGATTGTAAGAACCATGTAATTTCTTCTTTAATTTCACCTATGACACATTGATTATTTAAGAAGCTATTGTCTAATTTCCATGTGTTTGCATAGTTTCTGCAATTTCTTTTTTCACTGATTTCTAGTTTCATTGCACTATGATTTGATAGTGTGCATGGTATAATTTTTATTCTTTTGCATTTATTTATGTATATTCTACGGGTAGTGTGTGTTCTATTCTGGAGAAAGTCTCATGTGCTGCTGAGAATTCATATTCTCTGTTTTTGAGGTGGAACAAGCTCTAGATTTCTATTAAATCCATTTATTGAAAGGTTTGGCTCAACTCTTACATCTCTTCATTGAATGTTTCTGTCTAGTTATCTCTCTTGTGACAGTAGGGTATTGGGATGTCTCATTATAATTGTATTATTGTTTATGTGATTTGTAATACCTTTTCATTTTTTGTTTTATCAAGTTGGTTGTGGTGGTATTTGGTGCATACAGTACATATTTATAATTGTTATCTCTTCCTGTTGAATTATTCCCTAAACTAGTAGTATGTAGTTGTTATGGTTGATACATTATGTCAACTTGGGGAATCTGGAGGTTTAACTGAGTGATTCAGCAGGAAGCTGGGGTGCTTACTTTGTATACCTCCTAAGCCTGTGGAAGTGGAGGGCATGGGGGTTATGTGAGAGGTACATGCCCCCTGGGTGGGGGTAGGCTGTTTACAATGTAGGGGAGAAAAGGAGGCGGCTTGTCGCCATTCCTCCCTTTCGCTCTGGTTGGTTTTGCTGTGCTCTGCTGCCATGAACAGTTTGCCCTCTGCCATGTGCTACTCTGCCTCTAAGCAGCCAAGTATGGACTGAAACCTCCACAAACTGTAAACTAAATAAACCTTTCCTTTCTTCATTTTAGGTGTTGGGTATTTTGTCTCAGCAACGAGAAAAAAGTAACCAAGACAGTAATGATTGCCCTTCTTTGTCTATTCTGACTAATCTTTGACTGAAATTAAGATAGTTAGCCCTGCTTTTTTCTGAGTTACTAATGGATAAACCATTGTTTTTCATCTTTTGATTTATAATGTGAGTTTCATTTTAGAGTAAATGTGTTTCTTGTACACTGCATATCATTTTTTGTTTCTTAATCCATTCTGCCAATCTGTGTCTTTTGATTGGGGGATTACAACTCCTCGCACTGAAAGCTATTACTGAGATGTACTTACTCATTCCTGTCATCGTGTTATTTTCCTGTTGCTGATGGAAATACACCTTTACTTGTTAGAAATGTTCTTAACAGCACTTTTCATAGTTTTCAACAAGTGGAAACATCGCAAAGATCCAAGAATGGATGAATTATAGAACAAAATATGCTAGCAGAGTACAATGGAAGAGATTTTGGTGATGAAAAGATGCAGTGTAATACATGATACAGTAAGGATAAACACTGAAAAACATATATTTGTATATGTATATACATATATATTCTATCAACATTTTATCAAATACCCTTTATGTTTATTTACATACACACTATCAAAATGTTATTTTCAATGTTACTTATCAAAATTTTTACAGCAGTTTTATTTTGATGGTGATGTTATGTAGGAGTTTTTTTTTTTTTTTGCTTTGGTTTTCATGCAGCTGGAATATTTAAATAAATATCATATACTTCTTAAAGGTTTTACTATATGAATTTTATATGTTCAGAAAAGTTGAAGTACGTAGTCACCACCCAGAGATGTTGGCTCTCTCATGTGTACATGTCTCCACTCCTTTCTCTGTTAGTTAAACATTACTTTTTTGCATTACAGATTAAGATGAGAATTTCTCATGCAGATTATGCCATAATACAAGGAAGGAAGCAGAGCCCATGTGGCAAACAGAGGATGAATTCGAGTTAACCCACATTTGTTTCAATAACCAAAACATGAAGAGAGAAGAGTAGAAATAAAACCACTGAAATACTCTACTCATGAGAGAAATGTTCTGCCATGAAGATGTGGCTGCTGTCCATAACTATTATCAAATATGGTATATTGCTTGTATAATATGCTTAGTAAAATAAGGTTAAATATATCAATAAATTATAGCTTCCTATCCTCCATATTGGAGACAAAAAATGTTGCAGAAAACTTCACTGACTCTTCTACTTAATTGCCTACAGGCAAACAACATTTGAATAGAATATACCATCTTAATTCTGTAAAGGTTTAGTGGAGGTACCAGTAGTGCTAAAAATTAGCAAAGAAAGCAAATGGAGATGTAGAAAAATGGGGGGAAATATATTCTCTTGAGAAATGCTCAGAACTGATGGCACCAAAATATATATTCATTAAAATGTATTTTAAACCAATAAAACAAAAATTATTGATAGATGATGGTAATACTCTTTGTCCTCTAAAAAAAAGTATTATAACTGCAAAACCAGCCACATAGTCATCACAGGAAACAACCTCAATAAAGCGTCTGTCTACATCATGCTCACTTGTCATTGAGGAACTGGCAAACACAGGGCTGGATTCATGGCGGATCAGTAGGAAAGGATACCTGAATGAGGGTCATCCACATCTGATTTTCGGGAGCCAGTGTATGAGAAGGGTGTGAATCATGGACAGAGGAGCCATGTCTGTGAGATCCTCCAAGGACCCAGGTATCAAAACATAACCATGTGTAGCCAGGAAGGTTGGCCAAGTTGATGAATTACAGGTCAGGCTTTATCTGTATAATATAAAGATAGCTACTACCTCCGTTTTATGTAGATTCCTAACCATCCCAATGATAAAGAGTTGCTTAGTCACCCAGCTGGAGACAGAGCCAAATTCCAGCTCTATGTCCTGTCAAAGTCCACACCTATCTTATCACAACCTCTCACCAGAGTGGAAGAAGAAAGCCAGCTGTGATTTAAGGACTGAGAACGTGAATAAAATCACCAACAGTGGTAGAAAGTGAGGGTCTCACACCAAAGAAGGCAAATAGGGGGAGGGGGGGGCTTCAGTGTAAAGAAGTGAAGTAGGGAAAGAAAAGTAACAGAATATTTAGCACCCTGGAGACGAGGTACTCTACAAGGAATGTAATGGGTATGCTTGGAAAGCTGAGTAATACCAGCTTTCGGGGCAGGAAACTTTAACAGGAACAGGAGTCATCTCTGGGTGTTGTTAAAATCCAGACCCAAATCAGCAGGGCTGCAGTAGGTCCTGAGCCTGTCCACAAAGTTCTAGATACCCCCTTGCTGACATCCAAGGACACACAAGACCTGCAGAGCAGAGATGGGGCAAGACTTTCAGGAGGAGGGTAGGGAGGACGGCAGATGTCCAGCCTGGACAACTGGTGCATCCACTATGAGGATCTCCTAGATTTGAGAATGGATAACTGAGTTTGATTTGGTATTTGATCAGTTTGACAGTATGCTAGGTGGATATGCCCAGAAAACAGATGTATATGGGGTCAGATGCCCAGCAAGAGACCTGGCAGGAACCCCTTCCCAGACTCTTGATGAGAACTGTAGCAGCTTGTTCCACTCTGAGGACCCCTGAGGAAACTGATGTGTCCAGGTAGAGTCACCCAGCCTTTTCTGCTCCTCAGGGAATGGTGTGGAGGGGGATGGGAAAGGATGCTTTATACCCCTGGGGCTGGCTTCTGGAAATGGAAGAACACCAACTTGCCTGACACACATGGGTGACAGGCATCTGTGTCATGGAGGACAGAGCAGCAACCAACCCTCATTTTGCCTCTGTCTTCTTGCAACTCACTGAAGTGGACCCAGTCCAAGTCAACTCTGCTTCCTGGCCACCTCACTCATCTCTCCTCACACCATGCTATTACATTGCATGAGGTCATCCCTCTGTCCTCGCCGAAGTTCTCTCCAACTGCAACTTCCCTCAGCTCTTGTGTACTTAATAACCACATTTATTGATTTTCTGAGTCATAGCTGACTTTCACTGCCTTTCCTGAAATCTTTTAGTGGTCTTTCTGTGGAATGCTTTCCATAAACATTCCCTCCCTGATCTCTAAACCAATCCATACCCTGCCCACTTGGGGCCTCTTGCCTGTGAGCCTGGGTATGTGGCTGGCCTATCCTGCCAATTCCATCTGGCCACACTGTGCCCCTCCCAAACTTGGGGCTTACCAGGAAGCATACATCTCTCCTCTGATTCCCCAGCTGAACCTCAGAAGGGTTCTCAAAACACCTACTAGCCCACATGTCTCCTTCACAGTCTTGTGAGACTGTACTGTGCTGTGACCTGCTATGTCTCAGTACATATTGCAAAAGGGTATCAGAGCAGCACAGAGGTGCAGCACCTGGAACGCCAGAGGAGAAGGGTCTGGATTCTGAGCACTCACTCCTCTCGAGTCTGGACACTTGGCCTGACTGTCCTTCTCTTCCATTTCCATAATATGCTTCTATTCAGATCACTGAAATGCATTTTGTGGACCTGCCTGGATGCTGATGCAAATAAGTCAGCTATAGGTATTTTGCTATAAAGGGATTGAGAACATTTGTATTACAACTATTTGATGAAATGTGGAAATGATATGTGTTTAGTGTGAGAGTGGGGTTGTGTGATTATATCTACAAAACATGCTTACATTTTGAAGAAATACAGTATACTTCTAGAAATACACAAATACACTTGTACAGTGATGTTCCTCACAGTGTTGTTTGCAATTCAAATCTCAATGCTCAAACCTAGGCAGGGGAGATATAACTTACGATTTAGACAGTGAAGAATTTTGCAGCTGTTAAAAGAAATGAGAATTTCTTTGTGAAGTCTGAGGTGTTTCTTTTGACTGATAATGCAGTGCAAATAACCACCGCACAAAAAGCAAAAAGGTTATATGAAGCACCTAATCTTCATGTGAGCAAGCAGAGGTTATGAAAAATACACCCTAAGCAAGGTTTAAAAATGGAAATTAATGTCGTAGACTCTCTACAAGAGAGAGACAGGAGCACATGGAAAGATGGTGACACCTCAGTTGTCTAAAAATGATGCTTTATTAATTCTGAGTCTTAGGCCATGGTAAAGTTTGTGTGGTACACAGAATATAATTAATTCAGAGGAACTGGAATGTGAGGCAAACCCAAACCAACTACTACAAGCACTGAAAGCCCAGCAGCAAAGGAACAACAAACAAGTGGAAAGGCGGGGAGAAAGTCAGTGCGATAAATGTTTCAATGAGAAAAACGGCATTTTGACTTAGTGTAAGGCTCAAGATACACATATACAGGATACGAAGAAAAGTACTATGATCTTTTTAATGGATTTGCTTCTTTCGTGATACATCCGCAGTCTTCACATTCTTTCATCTGTACCAGGACTTAACAAATATGTAAATGGTGGACCTTTTAGATTTCACAGTCATGTTTCTCACTTGTCAGAGAAAAAAGTTTATGTAGAGACTGAACAAATCTATTTAACTGAAACACCTGGTATCAGCATGAACGTATGCTTTGAAATTAGACTGTGCAGCTGGGTACAGAAGTATTTAGAGAAGCAGCCTGTGAGTGGGTTAGTACACATTTCCCAGGATGAGGGCCCAGGAGTGTGTGAACTGCAGAAGCAGTGGCTACACACACAGCCCAGTTCCTAGATGGAATACTTTCCCCAGTAACCAGGAACAAGGATCATTTGAGAAGTGACAAAAGGCAGAGCTGGCGCAGAGAAATAAAGATGATGAGACAACATCTTGACTAAAGAAATGCTCCCATGGAGGGGGCTTGCAGGAAATGACACAGAAGCCACCATGAAGGAGTTCTCAAAGGAACAATTTGTCCATCAAAATATATCTTGCAACTCTTGTAATAAAACATTCATAAGTCTCTCTTAGTATAAGTAAGTAACTAAGAAAAATATATTAACAAATAAGAGAGAAAGAATATCTCTGCTTGAGAGAATTCCAAAGCAAATGTGGAAAAACTGAGGGAAAGTGAAAATCACTATCAGATAAACACCGCGATAAAATTTACCCTGGGCAAGATCTATTATAGGTGGTAAAGTCAGTGAGTAGAAGCTTATTCACAAGGACATAATTTTCATGAAGAATCTCCCACGAAATATTTATTAGTTCCAGAGGGGTAAATTGTAACAGTGGAGGAGCCTCCCAGACACAACTGAAATGAAGGGATGAAGGGTAGCATCACCCGTAACGAAGCATATTATGTCTGGAGTATGATCTTATGTTTGGATATCATAAACTGAGGAAGGGGCAACCTAACTGATGGGGTAGTTTTTAAAAACTGTAACTGCAACCAAATCATGAGAAAATCTCGGGCAGACTCCCTCTGAGGCACGATCCATAAAATACCTCATTTCTATTCTTCCAAAGCGCCAAGATCATAGAAGACAAGTCCAGCATGAGGACCTGCCCCGAGGGAGGAGACCAGGCAGCCCTGGCAAGAAAATACAGTGTTGGGAGGGTACTCTGCACTACAAAATGGCTCTTGTGTGAAAAATTGTTGAAATCTGAGCAACATGTGATTTTTAACTCATAAAATTATATCAGTGTGAACCCCCTCATTTGACTAGTGTGCTCAGGTTACTTAAAATATTTTCATGAAAGGATACTGGGAGAATGATATTTTGAACTCTACTACTTCTGTGATTTTTCTGTAGGCTCAATAATTTCAAAAAGCTTAAAAGACATAATTGACTAAAGTTTTGGATTTCTTCACATATTGTTTACAATTGTTGGCAATATGCCCTCAACTGGCTCACAGTTCAAAAGAGAAGTCAGACATAAGCCCACCAGTGAAGGACAATATGATAAGCGAATCAGAAGATGCCTGGGAGGAGAGGAGAGGTGTGGTCCTAGCAGAGGAACTGGCGCACATGAAGCTCAGGATAGAGAGAAAGAGTGAAATGTAGCCAAGAAGAGAAGGGTTTGCACACCTCCCAGGTAATGTAATCGAGGTCATCCCTTTCAGGCCTGGGACACTTCCACCAGATTCCTGTTGCCTGTAGAATTATGCAACTGTACTCATAATTTCACCCTTTTTGCAAAGGCAGGTTGCTATCTCACAATTTTCTGTCAAGACCCCTTTGCTGACACCATTCTGTGGCCCAGTCCTCATTCTCCACGAGACTTTTGCACTCTCATTAATCTAGCATAGTTCAAAGAAACACGAAGCCTCGTGGCCTTTTGGGGCAACTGAATGAACTTTAGTGCATCCATAGATAGTCCTGAAGTGAAACATTAATGATTTGTTGCTTTTGCCTAATCTGTCTTGGACTCTCGACCCTGGGAGCAGTGGGAGTGGATGTTCCCTGCTCTCTCCTAAACACTGCTGCTGTATTAAAGCAGCCGCCACGCTCATCCGAGCTCTGCTTGAAGTGCTGAGCGGAGGGCAGTCAGGACTCTGCTCAGGTTAGTGCTGCTTCTTTTATCTTCATACATGCTCTCCCATCGGTTGCAGCAGGAAACGTTCTCCAAGGCGGTACTTTGTGCGAGAACTTCGTTGTCCTCCCCCTTCTCTGGGTGCTCAGGGGGCAGAGCGAGCCTCAGAATGTTTGCTATTTATGAGAAATCATAGTGACGAATTTACAAAGTGAAGGCGGAATAGTTGATGTGAGGATGCGGCCACAGCAGCTCCCGGGGGTGCACAGAGCTTACGATAGAGCTGCTCTCTCTGTTGCACAGGTGATATCAGAGTGATTCCTGCAGGACTCTGCACACAGTAATACTGGATCTGTATCTGGGAGGGAGACGTGTCTGGAGAACCATTTTAGCAGTGAAAAGAAAGAGGGTACGGGTGGGCATTTGCCTCTTGAATGCAAATGCTTAGCTTGGAAACCAGTGATATGCGCCTGCCAATCTGAACCTAACCTTAGACTTCTGTAGTTGACGTCACATGCAGTTGCTCATATTCCTGTGAGCTATTTTGTCATTGGTGATCACATAGTAGGCTAATTCTCTTCGTCCTTTCTGTGATATTTTTCTTGATCTACTTCTCTTTGTCCTCCCCTCCATCTCCCGCTGCTCCTTTTCCTTCCTTTCCTCCTTCTCTTTGCTTTTCTTCCTCTGGCTCCTCCTCACTTCTTCCACAGAAGTGAAATCACACAGTGGCCTGGATTCGTCTCAAAATTACACGTAAGTCCACATGTAGAAGACCTTTAGAATAATAAGGCAAGTGGAACTAAAGCTATCTCTTCGACAAAATTGACGACCTAAGGTATTGATTCTACTCCCCACTAATAAGGTGACCCAGACTTTATAAAAACTCTGTTACAGAGAAGCTCTAAGGGGCTGGGGTATAGCTCAGTGGCATAAGCGTTTGCCTGGCAAGTGCAAGGTCCTGAGTTCGATCCCCAGAAAAAAAAAAAAAAAGAGAAGCTCTAAGACATTCGTGTCAAATAAGAGTGCACTCCAATGTCAGGTTCCCACATCACGTAATCTCTAGAGGTATCAATATCTTCACCTGTAACCTTAGAACAGTAAAGATTCTCTACTTCTTTCTTCTTTTGAGACAAAGTCTCACTATGTAGTTCTCCCTGATCTTGAACTCACTGTAGCCCAGGTTAGCTCAAACTCACAGAGATCACAGAGATAAGTGCCTTCACACATAAAAATAATTTAGGTTTTGATGGCGTGTGGAGAGACTAAGCCCCTCTGAATGCTTGAAAACAAATGCAGGCCAGGAGCCAAAGAGTTGGAGAGACACTGCTCCTGCTGTTTTGTCTCCGTTACAGACATTGTGTAGCTTTGAAGGCCTTTCCCGGCTCAAAGAGCCTTTCCCAGAGTGTGACCCTGTCTGTTCTGCTGCCACATTCACAATATGGATAAGCACCAGCTGTCTAAGTCTGGTGTGATTTCAAGATGATGGACACTGATGGGTAAGGACTTTGGAGAAAGAAGTTCCCGGCACTTCTCCAGTGCTTCCTTGAAAACAGAGATCCTCCCTCTGTGTTGTTGGATAACTAACCATAATCCTACAGTACATTTTGCTGCCGTGTACTCATTCCTTCATTCATTCTCCCACTTAGTGACACCAAGAGACCACTAATATGGCGGGGAAGCCCGTGCTTCACTACTTCAATGGACGGGGCAGGATGGAGTCCATCCGGTGGCTCTTGGCTGCAGCTGGGGTAGAGGTAGGGTTTCACTTCTTCTCATGTTGGACCTAAAATTCACTTTATCAGAGCATTTTTTTAACCAAGAGTTTTCCTTCTCTAAAAACCTATGACAACTTTTGCCATAAATAAAAATATCATAACTTATTAATAAAGAAATAATTTGACCAAATAAGATTATAATTGTCTTTCCAGCAAAAAGCACATAAGCAATTAAATATACTTGTGAAAGAATCAACAGAAAAGTCAAGTAATCACAATGTGTAGAATTTATTTTGATGTAAATGAACTTTAAAATACCATATAGGTCATTTATAAAGCAATAAAAGATATATGAATTCAGTATTAGGTAACATTAAAGAATTAGCTTTTTGTATGGTGTTAGGTGTGATATTTTTAATTTTTGAAAAACAAACCATATGTTTCATATATACACAGAAGGGTGTAAAAATGTTTTTAGACCATTTTCTTTATTAGTATTTTCGTAGTAAATAATGTCCTCCTTCTCTGTGGGGTGCTGTGTGTGTACATAACATATCCTACCTCCTTTTCTTAATCTCCATTCCCTTTTCTACATGCTCATCCATACATCTCTTAATCCCTTTCCTTTTTTCTACAGATTTTGATTAGGATAAGATCATAAGGCAGATGGCATCATTGACTGGATATTAGGACCAGAGCAGGGGAGCCCATGAGCATAGACATGAATCAACATTAGCTTTAGTTTGTAATCACTGGAGCTTGGTGACTGATACTAGGAAAATCCTTGTTCTTATGTGTGCTTTTGCTTATACTAGAAACTTACATTATGAAAAAGTAAAACTATAAGACACTAAGTATAGTTAAACTTAAACACCACAAATAGGAGGGAGGGAGTACGCAATGAAAAACTGCCTGTTAAAGATAAAAATATTTATACACAATTTCTTTTCTGGAACACCTTTTATTAACTGCCGGGTTCTCTACCAGTTTCTAAGGATTTAAAGTGAAGAAGAGAGGCCATGTATATCTCTGAAGGCAGAGAAAAATGAAGAATTTCAGTCAGGTCTGGGAAGAGGCACTGTCCTTTTAGGGGCTCTTTGTAAGTTCTGAAGAGGACAAGCTACCCTGTGACTGTTGCCCTCTAGCGGCACCGCTGGTAATACTTCTAAGCACAGACCTCAGGAGACAGCATCTAAAGGAGTGGTTTCCAGCAGCTGAGAGAGGATGCCAAGGACACTGGGTAGATGTTGTCCCTCAGTAGGAAAAGAAATGGAAGATTAAAAGCTGAAGTCACATCCTGTGAAGGGGACATCTCACGTACTCCCTTAACACAAACAGCAATGTGCTTCCTTAAGGGGAACACTCCTTCTCAAACCTTTATAAATGTATGAAGCCTCACCCTTTCTTAACTTGTAAATAAGCAAGCGCACAAAAAGCCCAAATGCTGCACTAATGCCATTAGGTCGGTACTTCTCAGATGTATTTCAAGCCTCTGGGGAGGATGAGTTCAGCAAAGGAGGGAGAAGCGGGGCAGCCAGTGTCCTCAGCATGGAAGGCTTCCTCTTCCCCATCCCACCATGTGTGAGGAGAGAGGTGGGCAAGGGCTGCCTGCGGACTCTGCCTCAAATCTTCTGAGTTCTCACTGCCCAAAGGCAAAACCCTCCCTCCTCCCCACCCTTACCCCACCCCACCGTGGTCGTCCTCCTGTGGTGACCAAACCTGATCCCGAGTGCTGTTCACACGGGGGACACACGCACTTCACTACCTCAATGACCTGCTTTACACCCAGGAAATCGACACACCCTATCCCATCAAACAGCTTAGAAACCTATTTTCCAGTTTCATACTGGTTTCGTGATGAAAAGGTTCTCTGTCAAGCTACGAGAAGGAAGTGGGAGATGTCTGTTCCACTAAGAGCTGTGGGAGCAGAATCTTAGTCAGTCATTAGTCCATGATATACACAGCGGTGCAGACACAAAGGTTCTATTCTGGTGGCACTGGACATCACAGAATTCTACTGAGAGACAGGAAGAAATTTCCAGACTCTGCCTTCAAGAGACACCCTCCCAAACTGTGACCTCAGTGTGGATGTCACCCGTGCAGGAGAGAGATGGACTGTAGAAATAAGCAGCTGTCTAGGATGATCTGTGCCATTGTCTCGACGGATCTAACATAAATTTTCAAGTGGCCATAAACAGATACATCTGTGTTCAATGTCAAATTCAGAAGCTGTAACTTCATATTACCTATATTTCAGAGACAACTCAAGTTTAAGAGAATGTAACACTGTGGAATGAACTAACAACATTTTATTCACTTTTCCTACTTGCAGTTTGAAGAAAAGTTCATAGCAACTCCAGAGGATCTTGAAAAGTTAAAAAATGGTAAGCTCAAGCATTTGAATGTTTCTGATGAGGACTGCAAGTGTAACATTTTCATATCTATTACCCAGCTTTCCAATCACTGAGACATGGTATTCACCAGTCAGGACTCAAGGGAGGAGAGGTTTCATTTGACTCACAGTTCGAGGATTCAGGCCATGGTTGCTCCAAGGCAGCAACATCAAGGTAAAGGAGTACGGTAGAGCAGGGAGCCTTAGTTCCAGCCAGGAAGTCCAGCGGTAGGACAGTGCCAGAGGTGGACGGCGGAGGTGCGATACGCAGCACCCGAGACCGCGGTTCCATCTGCTCTCCAGACGTGCCCAGGTGCACCTTCTGCTGATCTGCCAGGCATGTCTTAATCCACTGAAGATGGCCTGGCAGGATTCATCGTACAATTCCCCTTTGAGAACAGTGAATTCATAACTCCATCTAAAGGAATGCAACTATCGCACCTACAACTTGAAAGGCTACATTCCCTTCTCAAAATCTCAAAAGGTCCACCATTCCCAAAAGTCCAAGTAAGTGTTTTCTGAGACTCATGGAAACTCTGAGCTGTACAAATAAAAAAAGCAAGCTACATAATTCCCAAGTAAATTGATACAGGATAAAGAGTCCATTATAAAAAGGAGGAACAGTTAGAAAAAAATTAGATCAAAAGTTGAAACCTACCAAAATGAACATTAAGTCCACAGTCCTATACCTGGCATCTTGGAGGCATAACACTGACATGTGAGTCCCAAGGACTTGCACAGCTCCATCCCTTTGGTCTCGCCAGTTGCAGCATAAGTGGCCCCTCTTGTGGGTTGGCTCTACACATGGGCTGAAGTTTTTCTCAGCTAATGTTCCATGTTCTTGACTCTTCTTACTCTCTGGTATCTCCACCACATATTTGGCCTCGTTCCCACAGTGTACCACACTGCCTTCCCAGGAAACTTTTGCCTGGCTTCCTCAGCCTTCCTTGTAAGTCTGGGTGGAAACCTTCCTGCCCCTACAACTTACACATTCCACCTGCAGGTAAAAACAACATCATGAGGATGATGCCAAGTTAGCTGTCAACTAGAGCAATAGTTGATCTCCTTTGGACCCTACTTGTAGTAGCACCTAAATTCCACACTACTGAGCATTGTAAAATGACAGCCAGGGTATTAATATTCTACTATACCCTTCTGAAGAAGTAATCGCAGGGACTCACTACTCAAATGAAAGATTTACAGATTTGTGTACTTGATCCCGTGGGAGGCAGAGTCTTCCAGATTTCTGAGGTTCTCTCAAGTCATCTTTATTCTTATCTCTACCCTAATTTCTTAGTTCCTTTTAATGGGGCTAGTCTCTTCCGTAACCACACCTCTTTTGACTCTAACTTTTTAAGTAGTTCTTACTGGGCCAAAATTTACAGTTTTAAAGTAATTGGACGGGACTATATGCATGTGGCAACTCCACAAAAGCAATATAAACAAGCAAAAAAACTCAGGAATATCCCCCAAATAAAATAAAAGACAACAAAAAGAAAAGGAAAGGAAGCAAGGTAATACAGAGATAGGTCTATGGGGTAGGGAGAGAAGGGAAAGGGAATGGAAAACAGAATTAAACCAGAACGGGCAGTGCAAACTGTAATCCCAGCATTAGGCAGGCTGATGCAGGAGGAACACTATGATTTTGAAGACAGCTTGGACTGAGTTTAAGGCCAGTCTGAAATATATGGCAAGACCCTGACTCAAAAAGGAAAGAAAAAAAAAGACTAAGATATGTTATGCACATGTACCAGCTTCCTATAAAGAACGTAAGCATTATGTACTATACACTTTTTAAGGAATTCCGTCTAGATGCCCTCTCAAAGCCTTATGTGCTCATAGGTCAGGCTTTTTGGAGGTGGTTATATCTAGGGTGTGTGAGTATGGATTAAGGGTGTGTGGTAAATGTCCATTGATTGCATAATTCTGGGTGGGAATAATGGGGATCCAGTTTAGAGGCTTGTGGCCTGTATGGAATAAAAGGGAAAGTAGAAGGAAGGCTTAGTGTCTCGTGCCTGCCCTCCATGGACAGTTTCTCCTCTGCCATGCCACCAGGCTACACTGCCCTACCTTGAAACCGGATAAATAAGGGCTGAACTTCCAAGAACTGTAAGCTATAATAAACCTTTCCTCCTTTTACTTGGGGATGTCCAGTGTTGTGTCTAAGTGATAAGAAAAGGAACTAAGGTTCCCATGTACTAATAGAATATTTCAAAATTTAGAATTTTCAAATATTTCAGCTTGTCTTTTGCCTTCAACTCTCACTATAAATGAGTCTAAAATCAGCCATCAGCACTCCCGGTACCAGCTAAACGTTGAACCATTTTGAAATTCCTGAAACTAGATTAATAACTCCACTGTCCTTAACATCAATATCCTGACAGTCTAAGGGCATTGGAAAATGTAAACAATATGTTTTTTGCCAGAGTGTAATACACATGGCTTTTAGTTTAAATACCAATGGAACAGTTGTTCCCACATGGAATCTGGTTTGCCTGGCCTGTACTACCTGCATTCTGGTCTTCTGAGCTCTATCCAGAATGATTCATCAAGACCTGTTTATACTATTCTAAGGTTTCTTTAGCCAACATTTCAAATCTTTTTGAGCTCCCGCCAAAAACTTGTTGCAAGGCTTCCAAATCCCATCATATTTTCAGCAACCTCCGCTCCACTCTTGCATCAATATGCTGTACTAGATATCCTACCATTGAGACACCTTACCCAACACTCACAGTGTAGAGGAAGAAGGTTGAATTTGGCCCATGGAATCAAGGAGTCAGTCCCACACTGCATGACTCCAAGGCAGACATATCATGGCAGAAGTGTTTGCAAGAACAAAGGCACTTAGTTCATGGAAGGAAAGAAGCAGAGCAGGTTAACAATGTCAGAAAAGAACACTCAAAAGGTCACATAGATTATCTAAGAACACACAACCATGATCCACCTTGACACACCCAGGAACTTGCTCTGCTAATATTGTAGACTTGGCTTAAACCAATGAAGTCAGTATCATGCAATGTCAACAAGGTGGAAGGACTGTAGAAGAGATGGTGCAGAGATAAAAAGTGGTAAAATGCAAGGGATAAAGATCCTGAAGGAGGTCTGCAAACTCTCTCAGTTACAAAACAGACTGGACCTCTCTCACTATCCACAGAATTACCTCCAGGGGCCTCTAAATGTTCTCCGTTCTTTCTTTACTGTGACGGGACTAGAGTCAGTTCAGGGTCACACACCATCCTTGTCTTGAAGCATATAACGGGCCATGCACTAGGTGACAGGAGGAGAAATAATTGGGGCCATTGTCTTGTTTCATTTACTACATGTGAAATCTAAATATGCCAGGACCACTGCAGGCTTCATACAATACAGGATGAGGTCTCTAAGGAGAAATCTCCCACAGAACCTCCTGTAAATGTCCTGATCGTCATGAAACTTACTTTGGGAATTTAAAACTTAAAATGGTAACCAGGGGTCAAACTTGTTTCATCTCTCCATATATTTCTAAAATAATCATGAAGATTAAATAATACACAAAAAGCAAGACATACTGCAGTACACACGTGGGGATTAAAAGACAAATGAATAGGCTAAGCTGGGTGTGGTGGTGCCTGTCTGCAGTCCCAGCACTCAGAAGGCTGAGGCAGGAAGAGCACCATGAGTTTGAGGCAGGCCTGGGCTACGTAGTGTGATCAAGGCCAGTATGAACTACACAGTAAGACCCTGTCTCATAAAACCAACAAAGGGTAAAAAATTAATGGGCTAAAGATCATAAGTAAGAGAAGGAAATGAAGGTTACCAGAAACTAAGAACAAAATTCTGTTTCATTGAAGGAGATCAAGGCATATGTCTTTTTCTTTCTTAAGTCATTTCCAAGACCATTTTGTTCATCCTGAAACAGTAGCATCCTTTGTAATTTTTTTTCTTTCTTATTTCCAACAGATGGGCTCTTGATGTTCCAGCAAGTACCCCTGGTGGAGATGGATGGGATGAAGCTGGTGCAGTCCAGAGCCATTCTCAACTACATCGCAACCAAACACAACCTCTATGGCAAGGACATGAAGGAGAGACTCCTGTACGGTACCTTTTCTGTTCTCACACATGACACAGGGAGGATTTAGGTCACACACTCAGTGAGCAGCACCATGGCAAGAGGATCATGACCAGCAACAGAGTGGACCTGGGTATATACAGTGAGATGACTGGGGAAGGCCGCAAGACGAGAGCTCTATGTGCAGTGGGATGACAGAAGAGTAAAGGCATCGAGTAGGAGGACTGTGATTGTATCAGAACATGATGTCCTCAGGCGCAGCACAGTGTTAGCTTTTTCAAGCACTGAAAGCATTAAATATTAGTAGGTGAAGCATGAAATCAAGGGGATGCTGGAATCATGACCTCAGATCCTCAGGGCGTTATGAACTGAACTTCAGACAATAGCTTGGGACAAATGACACCACGTTTGAGGGTGAGGGAGAGGAGTCTTGGGATGTGAAGATTCGGAGGAACTGATCCCTAAGTTCCAAAAATTATAACAGTGATGGCCTGGAGCCTAACTTACCAGCGAACCCTATGGACAGGTGAACTTGACGAGTGTCCGTGGCAGCTGCTGCCCGTGATACAAGGGCCACCTGAAACTTTCCTATGGAAAGTACAAAGCCTAGTTCAATCTCAAGAAACCAAGTGCAGCATGCTTTGGGAATCCTTCCTGTTTCGATGAGCTGCTTAAATGAAAATAAAATCGTGTACAGAATTGTTGTCACTTCCTCTGAAGGTTAAGCACAGAATTATCCAGCAATTCTCTGCAGTTCCAAAGGCACAGAATATTTTGTGCTACGGGGTAACAAAACATTTTGAATAGTGAATGCTAATGTTTGCAGAATTCTATGACCATGTTAAGAATCCTGAATATAGGCAATTTCAAGCATGGACAGCTTAGCTATGTGAAAATATGACAAAAATGCTGTCAAATAAATTTCCAAGCATGGTTGAAATTCCAGCTTAAAAAACGAGAAATAAATGGCTTGCATAATATGCATTAGTTTAAGCAATTTTAAAAACACATCATGGAAGGGGCTCCATCAGTGATGGTGAATGCTTTAGAGCTTTCTGTGCTAAGAAACCGCCCACTGACGCGTCCATGGCATTGATTTGGGAAATGAGCTAGATTAAGCTGAATTTTGCACAGTGGACACCAGTCCAGAGTTGGAAAACAGCAAGCAGAGAAGGTTGTGGAAATGAGTTTCATGGGAAATAATTGGGAGCACTTGTAACACTGGACATAGCAGTGAGCCTGCACTGAGTAGGAAACATGTGCCAGAGCTGTGCCTGAAAGGCTGTGCCAGGTGTTCCATCCTGAGCCTATGTTCAAGGTACGTGAGGTGCATGGGGGATTTTGCACGCACAAACCACACAGAGGCTCCAAAATCTGGTTTTTAGCATCAGTGGTTACATGTGGTGATTCCAACAGGGACTCCCCTGATTATGATTCTGGGCCATCTACCAATACTCTTTCAACTTGTATTTGGTCATGGATATAGCAAAAATTTTTGCTATACCTATCTCATAGACTGTTCTAAGAGCTGATAACACCAAAATGCAACTCATAGCACAACAAGCTAATATGTATAAAAATTGCCTACTGCAGGTGAACTACTTTGTAACCATCTGAGGCTCTTAGTTAACTAAGTAAACATTAAAGGCTAAGATAGGACAATTTGACTGTGATGTGTTTTCTTTCAGGATTGATATGTATACAGAAGGAATGACAGATTTGTATGAAATGTTCATGCAGCTGGTAGTAACTCCACCAGATGAGAAAGATGCTAAGATAGCCTTGATCAAGGACAGAACAAAGAATCGTTACTTACCTGCCTTCGAAAAAGTAAGTGAGGCTGCTTAGAGTTTTGTGGCGCTCAATTCAGAGGTCAGGTGGGCACAGTGGCTGGCACTCCAGGAGCTTTGACCTTTACATCCAGTGAGCCTTTGGAAAATCGGAGCAGAGCCCTGAAGCTCCAGGACTTATATAAGGGTGGGTGGGAAAGTGACATTGTAGGGTTATAACCCTACAATTAAAAGGTATAATTTTCGAGTCAAAGTTCAAATTGTTACACGCAATTTAGAATTCAGTATCCACCAGAATTTCATGGTGATAGACATTTTGGAGAGTGAAAGATTCTGAGTCACAGTCAAGGTTGAGTTGACCCTACAGGATGCCCTGGACTCCCATTCCAGAGCAACCTGGCGAGAACAGCACATCACAAAGTGCTCTTCCCCGTGTGAGGCAGACACATGTCTTTAAAGAGTGTATTGGTGGAGGGATGGAAAGGAGGGGACATTAAGGAAAAAAGGAAAGGAAAGGAAAATTAATCTGCAGAATTGAGGGACTTGGCTCCTAAGACTTGCGATGGAAGGCTGCAAACCAAGGCAATAACGGTGTGTCACGGCAGATGTAAACCCAGCCTTACTTATGCTTCCTTCTGAATGTAAGGAAAGAGTTTTTCAGGAGGAAAACGATAAAAGTTTAAGCTACATAGAAATAAAGAACCAAAAATGGTGATAAGATGTGGAGGGCCACCCGGGCAGCTCTCCTGAAAGGGGCAGCAGGTGTCTCCGTTTCGGCTGATCCTGACCCTGTTTCTGTGTATGGACGTGTACAGAGCTGGCTGGGACTGTTTCTTCCCAATTGCCTAAGTTTTCAATACGCCTTAGGCAATGCACATCTGTTCCTCTGAGGTGCTGATGTGTAGTCTTTGAAGCAAATATGACAGACACCGCTTCCCCAGACACTCCCCAGTGTTTCCCATTTGTGAACTGGGATCAGGAGGGATGAAGAGCCAATAATCCATTCTGTCAGCTGGGATCGAGCCTCCAAATAGGAGGCCATGACTTCCCAGGGCTTAAAAGATTACACAGCAGAGCTCAAGCACTAACCCGAAAACGTTAGATACTATCTCTTATTTTTTTTAAATACAAGTACAAAAACATATTGACAAACAGACACCAATTAGCATAAAAAATAGTACAATCACAACTAATCTATAGACAAGGTGATATGATCTCAACAGTGGTTATTCCTTTATCCATTGATATCTTCGAAGTGTAAATATATAAGCCCATATACAGACATGCAAATTTAGTCAGACAATTAATCCTCTCAACAACAGAAAAAACACAAAAACCAAAAATCCAAAGACAAAAAACAAAACAGGCAAACATCAACAACAGCGAAAACAACAACAACAACAAAAAAAAAACACCAATAGTTGCTGCTTTACATATTGATATCTTCGAACTGTGTGTTCAGGATAACACATACAGACATACAAGATTGATCAAATAACCCGTCACCGATTATTGCTTAGCATTAAGTGATATAATACAATAGTAGAACCATGTTAGCCCTCCTGCATATATGCATATTCATATATACATACATACATTTTTGTCTTTTTCTTTTCTACTTTCCTTCATCCCATCTGTTCTTTGTTTTAGAACAGATTTCCTTCATGTCTCTTAGTTTATATTCGCACCCTCGGGTTCTTACACCAGTGATACAATACGTTGCCTGCACATGTATCACTGATTTATTTCACTTATGAGTATGGACTCCAGTTTTGTCCACTTGCCTACAAAGTCCCCAAAACTGTCTTTCTTTATAGCTGAATAATATTCCATTATATAAAAATGCCACAATTTTTTAATCCAGTCTTCTCTGGATGGGCACTTGGGTTGCTTCCACATTTTAGCTATTACAAATTGTGCTGCTATAAACATGGGTGCACATATATCAGAGAGATATGATGTTTTCAGATCTTCTGGGAAAATACCCAGAAGAGGAATAGCTGGTTTAAATGGAACCTCTAGACCTAGTTTGCGGAGAAATCTCCAAACGGCACTCCACAGTGGTTGCACCAGTCTGCATTCCCACCAGCAGTGTAATAGAGTCCCTATTTCTCCACAGCCTCTCCAAGATTTGTTATTGGATGACTTTTTCATACTGGCCAGTCTTACTGGGGTGAGATGAAATCTCGATGTTGTTTTTATTTGCATTTCTCGAATGACTAAGGATGTGGAACATTTTCTCATGTATTTATTTGCCATTTGTATTTCTTTGTCTGAGAATTGTGTATTCATCTCAGATGCCCATTTCTGGATTGGGTCTTTGAATTT
>PVLD010016982.1:0-43328 GCA_004027595.1 Dinomys branickii
CTCCGAAGCTGAAGCTGCGATTGCTGGAATGAGGGCTTGGGCCAAGAGTGTGTTTGAAGCAGTGGCTTCCTCTTTCTCCGTCTCTTCTCCCTCCGACTGTGCCGCGGCGGCCCTCTGATCCTTTCCTCCAGGAGAGGTTTTGCTTGGTCTTTCCTAGGGCTTCAGTTCCCATTTCAGATCCTTCTTGGGTTCAGGGTACGTACCTCTCTCCTTTCTGTCTTCATATTGCTATATTCCATTGTCTGGGTAGTAATCCTCTGGGAGGTTCTCTCTGCTGCCTACCCGGTCGCCATCTTCCCGGAAGTCTCCCCCTATGTTTTTAAAATGTGTCCGTTTACCCGTTGGTCTATCCACTCACCTACCCACACCATAAATAGATCTAACTGAGTATCTAATAACAAAGACCGTCTCCCGTGAATCTCCTGATTCCTTCAACTTCTGCTACCTCCTATCCTTCAGAACCCCCACAGCTCTTTCCACACCACCTAGCTGAGTGCTGTATAATGCAATAATGTGTATCACCCATTTCTGCCTATTACAAATGTGGCAAAAGGCTGGATCTCATTTTTCTATTGAAGAAGCCAAGACGTAGGCTGTTGCCATGAGAGTGGTCTATTTTTCTATTCAATATCCATCTACCCAGTTTATTAAACGAACACATTTGACCCGGCAAACCCATCCTTAGGCCTTTGCCCAAGAGGATTAAAAATATGGGTCTACACAAACAGGTACACAGTTGCCTATTGTAGCTTTGTTCACAATAGCTAAAAGTTGAAATAGCCCATCAGCAGGAGTGTAAGTAAACAAAGCTGTGGTATATGTATACAGTGGCAGACTATTCAGTAACAAAAAAGGATGAACAACTAATATATGCAAGAATAAAGATCAGTCTAAAAAATTACACTGAGTAAAAGAAGCCAAGCTTGAAAGGATATTCACTAAGATTTCATTTGTATGAAATTTTACAACAGGCAAAACTAATCTGGAGTGACAGAAAGCACATGATTATGCGGGACCAGAAATGGGGTGAGTATAAATAGCAAAGATGCAAGAAGGAGCATTTGGGGTGAGGGAAATGTTCTAAATCTTAGTTGTGGTCAAGGTTAGATCAGTGTACACTTTTGCCCAAGTCCATTGAACTGTATACTCAAAATAGTTATATTTTATTGCATATAATTTGTATCTCAATAGGAAAATTAAAAATTTTATTATTTACTGTTTGATGCCAGAGTACCTAGGGCCTCAGCTGAAAATTTTAGATCTTCTATTAGAAATAGCAGAAAATGATAGAAAGTTTGATTCTCTGTTAAAACTATGGTTTAATTGCCCTATTTTTTATTATAAAGCAATGCATGTTCATTGTAGATAGTAAATAAATTAATAAAATAAAATAAATGAACTACTTAACTTTGTAAATTATAGAAAAGTAAACAGAAGGAAATATAAATCATATTCAGTGGTTATCCTAGGAGAGACTTTTAAAATTGTTATAGATTTTCTGGTATTTTTATTGAGACTTTACAAAACATATATATTTGTTATTTTAATACTAGTAGAGTTTGTGAATGCTTTGAAAAGAAAAACATCCATATGTGTGTGTGTGTGTGTGTGTATAAGCATATACATATTATATGAAATATCCAGAGTCTGCCAAAACTTGTACACACACTTCAGGAAAAGAAAAATAGTGTAATGTTTTTTCAACAGACAGTGTCACCCTTATATGGGGGACCCCAGAAGATGTCATATATTGTGGAAAACCCTCTACCCTGCCAGCCCTTAAAGAAGAAATTGAAAACGCATGTGCAACAATCAGTCTCAGATCAAGATTACCCAAACAGCAGTTCACTGTATTCATAAATGCCTGGAAGTGAATGACCACCACTTTGAGCATCTCTTGTAATTGTAGAAGCTATAAGTAACTGGTGTTGATTTTATGATGTCCCAATGATTTAATATTAAAATATTTGTATAAGTTTTTCTTTTCCTGAAGTGTGTATACATATTTTGGTAGGCTCTGTAGATAGATGATGGATAGATAGGTAGATAGATAGATAAATTACATTCTTCCCATCTGTATAGCAAAGGTCATGAAGATATATCAAACTACACAATCAGAAAGTTCCAGAAAAAGAAGAGAGTGACTAGGTTTTAGCATTGAGGATGGCCTGCAGTAATCAGGCAGAAGGAAGGCTCTGCAGAATGGGTGGGCTGCTGAATAACCCTGAAGCTTGGCTCCTGGGAGGTGAACACTGTGGCTGCTCCTGCTAATCAGGAGAGTCCGGTGAAGTGTGGTAAGATGTGGAAAACCGGGATGGCACTGCTTGTGGCCTGGTTTTGGTAACCACAGTGGCAGAGGAGGGAGGAGCTGGTGGCAGAGGAGGAGAGGAGAGAATACAAGTCCCATATTGGGACCAAGGCTTCTGAGACCCATGGAGCCGCTCGACACTGTGGCTGCTTGGGGGCTCCCCATGGGGATGAAGCGAGAACCGTCCTGACCTGTCGACCCAGCACAGATTGCTTCCAGGTGAAATGAGCAGAAATCGGTCCTCTTGGAGAGTCTGAGTTGATGCCAGTCATTTGGAGCTGTGTGGTCTCGAACTGTTCCACACTCTCAGGCATAGCAGTCCTAATGCTGAAATGAGGTTTGTCGTCAGCTCCTCTTTTTTTTTGGTAAGAACATGTCTTAGTTACTTTTCTCTTGTTGCTGAGACGAAGTACCTGACACGCAGAATTAAGGAAGGAAAGCTTTATTTAACTCACGGTTTGTGGCGGTTTCAGGCTGTACTCAGCGGGCTCCAAGGCGGAGCGGCACACGGAGAGGGCAACAGTTTGTGACAGCAAAAAACAGCACAAGCAACAAGAACACAAGGGAGGAGCAACAGAGAGCAGGATCTTCCCTCCTTTACACTGTATGCAGACTATCTCCCCAGGGCAGGTGTATCACTCACACCCATAATCCCAGCGTTGGACCCGTGGCTCAGTCATACACTCTGGAAGCCGCCCCATGACTGCATGAGGCTTTGGGGACATCCAGACACGAACCATAACAAACAATGTCCAGATTGTCCTCAACTCTTAGTCTAGGTTGTCCTAGTAGGATGGCTCCACCCTGTCCCTGTGTGGGAAGCAGTGACTCAGGCCGCAGTCATGAGAGCTTCGTGCTTTCGGTCATGGTGATTTCTTCATTTAACTGCTGCCTCCGCACAGCCCCTGGAATGCCACAGACCTTTTCCAAGAGCGGCAATCTCTTTTCCTCTGAAACTGACACCTGAGAATTTGTAGGGTTGAAACTGCTGTCCCCATCTTCCTATACCAGAGCCATCTCACTGCAGGTGAGAGAGGAAGGGAAACCAAAGCCTACAGGCCGT
The DNA here is from genome assembly GCA_004027595.1 of Dinomys branickii. Taxonomy (NCBI): domain Eukaryota; kingdom Metazoa; phylum Chordata; class Mammalia; order Rodentia; family Dinomyidae; genus Dinomys; species Dinomys branickii. The sequence continues at coordinate 3,372 of PVLD010016982.1, forward strand.
GCACAGGCCCTGAATCCAGCCAGAATGGACATGTTTATTCCTGGGCTTTTTGTCGCTCAATTCTTCAGTAACTTCACTTTTCCTTATGCCAGCGGGGCCGGGTTTTCTTTTGCATGCGTCTGACACGACAAGCTCATGCTGCTTCCTCTTCCCGGAGTTCTCCTACCCAACTACCCCTCCGCCCACTGGCAAATAACATTTTTCGTGTCAGTCCACTTCATGTTTCTAAAAAAAATTAATAACCAGAAGCCATGAATATGTAAAGAGAAAAGATTTACTTAGCTCACAGTTCTGGAGATTCCAGGTGGAGACCCAGTGGTCTTGTGGCTTCGGGCTGCTGGTGAGGGCAGCGTGTTACGGAGGGATCGACCGGGGATCCAACCACTTACATCAGGAGCCAGGAAGCAGAGGGGCTGAGACTGAGCGTCAGGGTGCCCTGCTGGGGCACAACCCCGAGACCTGGAGGATCACCCCAACCCCCACTTCTTAAGGGCTTTACCTCTCCCGATAGCTCCGCCTCGAGAACCAGGCCTTTAACTTCGGGGGCACTCCTTTGAACCACAGTGTTTACACTCTTTATTGATACTTAAAATCTGTACATGTTTCTAGATGCAGTGTTATGTTTTGTGCATGTCTACAACGGGTAGTTGATCAACTCAGAGTGATTAGTACATCCGTCAGTTTAAACTTGGAGCATTTATTCACCGTGAGTACGTTCGGTCATTTTTTTCTATTTTGAGATATGTATGACATTATTGTTGGTTATATTCACCCGCTGTGCCATGGATCACAGGAGCTCATCCCTCTTATCAAACGGTAACACTGTGTCCACGGGCTCATTCCTCTTCCCCTTTCTCTGCTCTCCCTGCCAACTCTCCGGTCTGAGTAGCTACTATTCTGCTCTCAACTTCCATGAGATCAATTCATTTGGATTCTCTTAGGATTAAGATCATATGATGTTTGTCTTACTGTATTTATTTCACACCCATCTGCATTTTCACAAATGACAGGATTTCGTGTTTTTTATGGTGAGTAGTATTTGTGTGTGTGTGTGTGTGTGTGTGTGTGTGTGTGTGTGTGTTTCACATTTTCTTTCTCTACTTACCTGTTGGTGGACATGAAGGTTGATTCCATACCATGGCTGCAGTGAACAGCGCTACATAATAAACATGAGGATGCAGCAAACCACCGTGTCTCCTAAGATGCACTTTAAGCACTAACCATCTTTCCCTTCTCCCCGCCTCTGGTGAAACAGAACGCTCTCTTATCTTCCCTCATTTTACTCTGTATACATCTTTAGCATCACACTAAATGGCTCTAGGCCCCTTGCTTCTTACTGGTGTGGGTCTCTCTAGAAGTTATAAATCGGCTGAGGGCTCCAGCTTGAAGGCTGTGGTTTAGCGGGCTTTGTGTCTTCAGAGTCTAGCCCAGAGTCTGATATAGCTGGTTCGTGATTAGGGTTTGTTGCATAAATGAATGAATGAATGAGGTAAAAATCTGTCCCTAAATTTTTCAGTAAGGGATGCACACATGTCAGCAGGTGGGCAGAGTGGGGCAGTGGGGAATTTGGAACAGATAACGGAAAGAAGTAATCTATTGGTCTCCCTGAATGTGCTTGAGTGTATCTCATTTCTGTGATGCCCAGGTCGAAAGAGGGCCTCATGCTCGGGAGTAGGAAAGTCAGGACTGTTTAAATGCTCCCTCTCTCAGCAGCGACTTTTGTAGCAACTGTTGTTAAACTCTGCTGTCAGGTAAGAGGCTCAGTAGGCAGCCCTAGAAAACCGAAGGCACGGAGCTGAGGAAATGAGGCGGGAGCTGTTGGAGCAGTCGCCAACCATTTCATCATCATCATCATCATCATCATCATCATCATTATTATTATTGCTTGGGCTTGAACTCATGGTCTTGCACATGCTGGGCAACTGCTTAATCACTGACCTATGTCCTCAATCCCACATTCTATAAACTCTTATTGATAATTGAATTTGTTTCTCACAGGTATTTTTTCTCTCCATGAATACGAAAAACTACATATGGCTGTAAGTATGACCAGTAGCAGAATAAAATTACATTAACAGATATAAACAGAAAGTGCTTGAAGGATCAAATAATCTTCTAAAATTATTTTCAAGATATCTCTGGCCAAGAGACCTGGCTAGCTGTCATGTTTTGGTGTACTGATTTTGTTTATTTTCCTGATTTCTCAAATCAGAAGGTGACCAATTCCAAAATCTGTCATCTAATTAGCTAGAAGACCTTGGGCAAATCATTCAACAAAATGAGGGTATAACTTTATCACCTCTTCAATGGGACAATGAAACTATTGCTCCTGCTTAGATCTCAAAGATTAAATAAAGGGAAACTAAAACTGGGATTGCATGACTTTATGTTCAACCCACTGCTTCTTCTCCCCTCCCCCTCCTCTCCTCCTTCTCTCCTTCTCCCCTTCCCTTCCTTCCCCTTCCCCTCACCCCTCTCCTCCTCTTCCTCCTCTTCTTCTTCTTCCTCCTCCTCCTCCTCCTCCTCCTCCTTCTCCACCTCTTCCTCCTTCTTTGAGACAGGGTCTCACTATGCACTTCATGCAGGCCTTGAACTTACTATGTAGCCCAGGCTGGCTTGGAACTTAGAGTAATCCTCTTGCCTCAGCCTCCTGAGTGCTAGGATTACAGGTATACACCACCATGCTTAGCTAACTTGTGCTTCATATCTTATAGACTGTATCTATATAAGAATACAAAGTAATAGAAACAAACCAACAAAAAGCTCCCTTAAGCAAAACCAGGCTCCAGTAACTAAAACATCCAAAGGTAGATCTTGGCTCAATCCATATCGCTGGAATACAACCAAGCTATCTGCCACTGTTGTTCTCCTCTACTTGGTTCAGTTTCCAAAAATTACTATCTTATGTGTTCCCAAGAGTCCTGCAACAGTAGTAGATCTCATTCAAGTCTACTAGAAAAAGGATAATTATCTTTGGTCCAACGGTTCCCAGCAAAAGTAACATTGAGCTTTATTGGCTATTTGGATCATTTACTCTTTTATGAACCTATCATTCTGACCAAGGGAAAAGTGTTATTCTTTCTGATTGGTTCATGTTGACCCAAGTGTAGAACTAATCCCACCATACTTTGGTAGGTGGGGAGAGGTAGAGCCGGTGAGCGCCCTGAGGGAAACGGTGCCGTGGTTACCCAGAGGAAGAACGGAGGCTGACAGACAAACAACAGGTGTCAGTCACCTAAATGTAACTCTTAGTACCTCAGGCCACACAAGGGTAGCAGGGACATGAGGCAGATGGAAGGGACAAAGAGGTCTATAGAAGCATACAAATTAGAATTCTTCTGGCTTTATCCTCACCAGCCATGTGGGCACTCCAGCTCCTCAGCTTGCTGCCAAATTATTCTGGGAGTCCTCAGAAATTCTCCTAGAGAGGACTCTCTTGGGTGCTTGTCACACAGCTCTTTAGGGTGCTGCTCCGCATCCTTAGCTCCCCTCAACCTTCGTTAAGTTCTCTGGATGTTTCTGTAGCTGCCAAAGACAAGATGCTTAGAGATCCAGTACGGCTGCTACAGCCTCCAGTGCCCTCCAGAAGCAGCAGGGCCAACGCACACATTGCTGCAAAGACCAAACCCTTCAAAAAATGATGCTTCTTCCTATTTTCCCAAAGTGCCTGTTCTTGAGAATCACGCCCTCTGCTCCCATTTCTGCCAACCACCCCTTCTTACCTGAGATAAGAGGCGCACAGTCACCAGGTAAGCCAGCAGACGGCACTGGGATACCATTGTTCTGTGCTTGTATAATGAAGGGTATGGAGCCACGGAGCCGGGGGTATGTCTTGGATGTAGCGCCCTGTTCAAGTCCCAGTTCGGAGCCCAAGTACATGGCATGAAGGAAGCAGAGTTGAAGGGCACCAAGGCGGAGAGATGTGCTTGCGCTTGAGTAGACTTCTAGAGTTTCACAGTGGCTCTTCCGGAGCTGCTGGCCTGGGCAGGCATGGTATCCTGAAGGGGGTGATATTTCTTGGGCCACCAAGATTTTAGCTGAAAAAGCACTGTGAGTTGTTACTTCCTGTCTCAACTTTCTTAAACTGAGTCCATGGGCAGCTGGGCTACCTGTGAATCCAAAAGCTAGACGACCATGAAACATCCGTTTCCTTCAGTGGTAGTTTGTTACTGCTCTTGGGCCGGGCCCAGGGTCCTGACTCCTTCTCCCTCATGAGGCTGTCTCCCAGGGGGCCCTTTATTCTCCATGGAAGTGTAGTTGACCCTCACTATCCCCAGTTTCCCCATCTGTAGGTTCAACCAATCACTAAGCAAAACTACTTGGGGAAACTTCTGCGTCTGTACCAAATGCATAGAGGCTATTTTATCGTCATTATTCTCTGAACGACCTAGTATAAAACTACCCTCGAAATCCCAGACAGTGGACCTAACAGTATACTGTACTGAGGGCTTGTCACATGCCGGCAGAGTTTTAAGAACTTTATGTACATTATCTCATTCACTCTTTACAGCAATCCCATTGCTGTAGGAACTATTTTTAGTTTATAGACGAGGTCAGTGTGGCAAAGAAAGGTTCCATAAATATAGCCCTAACTTGTCCGGTATTTGTGTTGATCGCTGGTATATGCTCGGGGCCAGCACTGATGTGCTCCTGGTTACCAGTACCTTGTTTGCTGCGTGCTGGGCAAGTGCTGTACCACTACGCCACACCGTTAAGCCCAGCTCCCCACTGGTAGTAGTTATTCTGTGAATGTTTTTTGAGTTGATGGATGACCTAGTGGATGCTGTGGTGGTGGTCTGCATGGTCAAAGCCAAGCACTTTCACCCTAACCTGGTTTATGCAGGAGTTAAAAGATCAGTACCTACCTGGGAAGTGTCTGACAAGGTTATACAGGTCCATCTGAGGGTGCCCTCAGCAGATGCAAATGTCACACACGCATTGCAGTTCCGCCTCTGGGCCCAGTCCTGCTTCCTTCACACCTTCACAGGGGTTGTCACTGCCTACCCTTCTCAGCAAACCTGAGCAGAAGGCTCTACCTTGGAGTTGCCTCTGGGAAGATTGGGGCAGCTGGCTTCACTGAGCCTCGTGGGCCTGATCTCAACAATACTTTCGGAGACAGCATAACAGTTGCCCCCAAAAGGCCTGTTGCAAAAGTCTGCACTGCCCTCATTGAAACCAAGAAAGTCAGGAAGATTCCGCCGGTCATCTCAGCAGCTCTCACTGAGACTGGAACTCCTTGTTCATCTCAAGGCATCAAAAACACTTGCTGCTTGTGAGATGCCGCCAGGAGCTCCACCCCAGCTTTGCAGCTTTTCTCAATGACACATCCTTCCTGTGAGGAGAATTCCCCAGTAGTCTCTTGTTCGTTCTTCCCCTCAGCTCGATGTCAGGCCTACATTATATATACTCCTGAGCCACAAATTGGTTCCTCTACAAACCTGTACTGTCCACTCCTTTTGGAGCAGAGGGAGGGAAGAGGGTATGGGAAGAGACAACATCGACTTACAGAGATTAGACCTGGACAGTGCCTTGTCATTTATGGGAGAGTTAGGCAGCCAGAGAAACCTGCCTTCCTTCCTTACTCATCGGCAAAGCAGAGCTGCTTCGCTGCATTAAGTTGTTAGGCAGCACATGTGCAGCTCCTGGCCCGGGGTCTGACGTGTAGAGAGCACTCGGTGAGTAGCATTTGTGTCCACTGCCTTTTCATCTCCCAGCTCCAAACCTACTGTTCTAGACTCTGCTTGGTGATGCTGAGGGTGAGACTAGGCAGGCCACATTTTTGCTTTGCCAGCTGACCCCTGCTGGGCTCTGCCGAAGGGGACACCAGGAGAGTGCGAAGCTGGAGGAAGGAACCGGGACTTGGCTCTTTCCCCGCGGGCTTGGATCTGCTTCTACTTCTCATTCCCGTGAGCCTCATATCAGTGATTCACACCCCTCCTTGGAGCTGTATCTGAATCCAGCATGTAGTTTTCCCTTCGCCGTGGGGCCGGCCCTGTTACACAACTCAGAGGTCCGCAGCAGCGCCCTGCCGCCGGCCTCAGATGCCCTCGGTCGCCCTTCCGGCACTTCCTCTTCCCCCACGCAGTGGCCATTCCCCTTAGCTGCTGTTGGTATTACTCTGTTCTGCCATCTTTGAACCTTCTCGATCACCTCGTTACTTTACCCCCGGTTGGCAGTTTTCTATATTTCATTCTCACTGACAACATCACTGATTTGGTTTTTGTCTCCTGGCTGACCCCGATGGATAGGACATTGTCTTTCTACTGTATAAATGAGAAAAAAAGAGGTAAATGTTGGTTTTGAAATCCCCCAAGGACATGGAGATGGTTGGTAGCTCTTGAACCCGTGTCTGTCTGCTGTCAGAACTGGTGACTTTAATACTGTTTAGCTCAGCCAAGATGAACCAGGTCGCACCTACTCCAGGGCGCTTGGCTCCTTCCATCTCCTCCCTGGCCTCTCCCACCCACTGCCAACCTGGGGTGTGCCCCACCCAGTGCCAGCGGGCCTGGAACGCTGGGCAGAGCCCGGCTGCTGCGAGGTTGGAAATGTGATGTCAAGCGCCTCCGGAAGCAACGTTCTTTTCTCAGATACTCTAAGAAAATTATTTGAACCAACTTCTGAATTTTTAATTATGTGAAAGGGGTAGATCTTGAATCAGGTATAAAACTTTCAGATGCTCACAAATCTAGGAAGAAGTTCACTCTGAGATATTCAATTATCTTCACAGAAAGTAATTCTCTTGGCCTGACCCAGAATCCTGTGGGGTGAAGGGATGGGGAAATCTCAAAGCACAGCTATTGTAATTTCACTTTTCTTGTAAAAAGTTTCATGGAGTGCATTTGGGTAGAAGGCAGGTGGTTAGAGAGAAGAAAGGTGTTCAGGCCAAAAGGGCAATGTTTCACATCAAACAAGGGAGGACTCCTTATCTTCTTGAGATGAGAAGCCGGCATCCTAATACTGTCTGGGGAAAAGGCACAATGACATTAAAGTAGGGACTATTATGGGATGTTGCTCATTTTGTTCACAATATTCTTGGAACTCCAATTTCTTTACAATGACATAGAAATAGATTTTTTTTTCTGGCCTGAAGAGTATCCCACAGTCCTTTTACAGAAATTAAGCTATATTTTTATTTTACTGTGATGGGTCTCTCACTAGAAATGATACCTTAAAGAAAAACAAATGAGTCATTAAATATCATTGTCAAGAAGTAATGAGTAATGGTCATTAAATGAAAGGAAAATGGGTGAGGACATGGTGTTTGTGAAAGCAGAAAGTGTGGCCCAGCCCCCAGCTCACCACCCAGGAATGAGGGCAGGGCCCTCCCAACACAGAGAGCTAAGTTGCTTATCCTGGTGTTTCTCTGCTAGGAAAAACAAAATCATGTAGGCAAAAAAAAATCATTTCTACAAGTTTGAAAAATCAAACCTACCTCAATTTTGTGTCACCAAGAAGGAATGTTCTTAGGAAAAATCCCTGACAAATATAACTGTAAGAAATTGATTCTCAGAACCATGCTAGGGCGTTAGATAGTCAGAAATCATTAAAAATTAAATGTTGCCAAATAAAAGCTTTAAAAAGTGAATATTTCTTCTCTTTAGCTGCTTCTCTCATTTCTAGTGTTCTGACATCTTTCTTTTTTTATTGGATTCTACCTGTCTGTTTCTTGTAGGGCTGGGGATATAGCTCAGTGGAATAAGCGCCTGCCTAGCAAGTGCAGGGTCCTGAGTTCGATCCCCAGTACCGCCAAAAAAAAAAAAAAAAAAGCAAATACTGTTTCTTGTAGACTCCTTTGGTTTATGCTGTTTGATGATTACTAAATTTTAAAGAAGGAAAAATCTCAGAATTCTCTGATCTTTCTGCCAAGGTGCACATTTTATAATCTTTTATATGACTATTACTGAGAACACTGTTAAGAGTATTTTTATTTTTGTGATGCTAGGGAACTGAGGATTTTGAGTGTGCTAGGCAAGTGGCCTACCACAGAGCTATAACGCAAGCCCTACTGTAAAAGCACTTCCTAAAATTATTTTTCTTCATTCTTCAAAGCAGAAATGAAAGCACAGAGAAGTCAACATTGACAGTGTGGTTTCCTGGATAAAATCACAGGCTTACAGGACCCACAGACCCGTGTTTGGAGTCTTGGTTCACCCAGTCACTAGCTGTGTGACCTCAAACGGGTTACCTAACCTTTCTCTGAACATTCATTTCCTCATCTGTGAAATGGGAATGACACCGTGTGTCGCCCTGGGGAGTTACTGTCAATGACAGTGCATGAGTCCAAAATAGGATTGAGTGAGTATCTCCTTTGGCCAGGGCCTCAGTTGTGTATGGTAAAGAATGTGTCCATGTTCACCATACTTTAAAATTTTTTACTGTATATATTTGATGTAAAAAACATGATTTTTTTTTCAGTAATACAAATAGAATCCAGGAACTTAGCATTGAGGAACATCTCCAGCCTTTAAAAAAAAATTTTTTTTTTTGAGACAGGATCTTTTCACCGAGTTACTAATTTTCCTGAGCTAGGCTTGAACTTGTGATCCTCCTGCCTCAACTTCCCAGGGTGTGTGCCATCGTACCTGGCTACACAATGTTTTAATGTATGTAGTGAAATAGTTACTCTAATCAAGATTAACGTAGCTATCGCCTCACACAGATAACCATTCTCTTTGTGTGTGGCAAGATCAACTAAAAGCTACTCTTAGCAAATAACCCAAATATAGTACAGCATTACTATTATTGTGTTGTGTATTAAATCTCTGAATTTTTTCACCCTATAGATCTGCCACTCTGCACCCTTTAACTTACATTTTTCTATTTCCTGCTTCTTTCTTTCCCTGCTCCTGGTAGCCATTGTTTTATTCTCTATCTTTGTATATTCAACTTCACAAACAATTTCATTGTATCTTAAGTATCAGTTCTTTTTGAGAGGTAGTAAACTGTGCAGCTTATGTGGGCGACAGTGCCTAGCTTGTTTAGCTGATATGCAAAGTGTTGTTGGTGGAGAACAGGCGGGAACTGTCTTAGTCTGCTCTGGCTGCTATAACAAAATATTACAAATTGAATGCCTTACCAACAACAGAAATTGATTTCTTCTCATTTGGGGTGCGAGGAAAGTGTAAATCACGGTGCTGGTAGACTTGTGTCTAGTAAGGGCCTGTTTAGTAGTTCAGAGCTGTCTTGTTGTTGTGTCCCACGTGGTGCAAAGGACAAGCGGAATCATTAGAGTCTCTTTCATAAGGGCACTGACCCCATTGATGAGGGCTCCACCCTCTTGACCTAATTATTTCCAAAGACCCCACCTCCTTACCATTACCTTGGGGAACAGAATTTCTATGTATGCATATGGGAGGGAGCTATTTAGACCATAGAAGAAATAAAGGTGGTTGAAGGTAAACTCTGGATGACCAGAACAGTAATAACTTGGAGAGTTTTGTTTGTGGTGTTTGCTTTAGAAGCAGCAGCACTAGGGTGCTACTGACGGCATTCAAAGGAGCTCGAGTCTCTACGGCCTCCTTCTGTCCCTGTCAGTTCTAGGTTTCTCTTCTCTTTTCCAGCCATATTTTCAAAGACTTCACTCATATTCATCTAAATTTCAAATGCTTCTAACTTGACTTCTGCTAGCTAGCTTACTTAGGACTACCTTACCAATCTGTGTTCTTGTGCCACTTCCTGCCTCTGGCATGTTGGAACAGTATCTTCTCTTGGCTTCTATAATCCAGCACTGGATTTCACCCATCTTCAGCCTGTTTCTTCCCATCTCCTTTGCTGGCTCCTCTGTATTCCTAACCACTTATAAGATTGTTTAATGGTTCCATATTGTTCTCAGGATAAAGGCCAAATGGAGCTCCACAAGCCTGGTCTTTCCGTGGCTCCTGTCTGGAATGAGCTGCCCGCTTATCTCTGTGGTAGAGTCAGTTTTCCAATTGTGTTGTTTTCCTTCAGTACTGCATTGGCTAATCAGGGTCTTTTGCTTCTTTATACAAACTTTGAAATTGGTTTGTCAATATCCACAAAATAACTTGCTGGGGTTTTGATAGGGAATTCACTGAATCTATAGATCACATTGAGAAGAACTGACATCTTGAGATTAGTAAGTAATTCTATTCATGAACATGGGCTACTCCATTCCTTTAGTTCTTTTTTTTTATTTCTTTCATTAGATTTTGTAATTTTTCTCATATAATTTTTCTCATATACTGTAATTATACCTAAGCACAGTATTTCATATTTGCGGCATTAATGCAAATGGTATTTTGTTTTTACTTATAAATTCCACTTGTTCACTGTTGATAAAGGAAAGTGATGAACTTTTGTATATTAGCTTTGTGTTTAAAAAACTTTCTATCATTATTAGTTCTAGGAGATTTTTGTTGTCTTTTGTCAACTTTTTTGGATTTTCTGTGTAAACTACCCTGGCATTTACCAGCAAGCGCAATTTTTTGTATCCTTCCCTGTCTGTATACTTGTTAGATCCTTTTTTTGTTAGTTAATTAATTAGGATTCTAGTACAATATTAATTAACTAGGATTAGGAACATTAATTAGGATTCTAGTACAATGTTAAAAAGCAATAGTGACAGGGGACACCCTAGCCTTGTTCCTGAGTGTAGTGGGAAAGAGTTGAGCTTCTCACCATTACACAGGATGTTACTTGTGTAATTGTTTTAGTTGTTGTTTATCAAGTTGAGAAAGATCTCTATTTTAGTTTGCTGAAAGTTTTTATCATGAATGGATGATGGACTTTGTTAAATGCTTTTTATGTATTGATTGACATGCTTTAATCTTTCTTCTTTGGCTTGTTGATGTGATGGATTACATTAATTCATTTTGTTTCTTAAGTTTTAAAGATATTTTAAATTGGTAAATAGCAATTGTACCTACTTATGGGTTCAGTGGACATTTCAATACCCATATAAAATGTGTTATGACAGATCAGGAGAATTGGCATATCTATCACTGAAGACATGCATAATTTCTTTATGTTGGAAGTATTCAACAGCTTCTCTGGTATTTCAAAATATTCAATTAGTTATCAAACAGTAATTGATTTTCACATGTTGAACCAGCCTTGCATCCCTGGGGTGAGTCCCATTTGGTTGTGGTATGAAATTCTTTTTATACATTGTTAGTTTTAAATTCATATTATGTCACTGAAGATTTTTGCGTCTGTATTCATGGGACATAATGGTCTCTATTTTTCATCTACTTACTATATTTGTCTGCTTTTGATATTAAAGTATTGTATTCACCTAGAATGAAGGTTAGGGAGGATGCTTCTCTCTGCTGTCTTCTGAAGGAAATTGTAAAGAGTTGGAATAAGAGCTAGGGGTGTAACTCAAATATATAATAATTTTTCCCTTAAATGGCAGAATTCATGTGGTGGTTTCTGTATTACAAAGTTCATTGTTGATTCAATTTTAAATAGATATAAATTTATCTGGACTTCTTGTGCTAGTTTGGGCAGGTTGTGGCTCTCAAAAACTTGCCCCATTGCATCTAAGTTATCAAATTTATGGGTAAAAGTTGTTCACAGTATTCTTTTGTTATCCTTTTAATACCTGTGGGGTCTACAGCGACATCATTTCTGATGCAATAAGTCCCTGACTTATGAACCTGCAAGTTATGTTACCTTTCACAGGTATACTGTAGTATGAGAAGACTCACTTTGGTGGGTTATGAGCAAATCCTACTTATGAATGCTCCCTGCCCCTATGGAATTTGTCTGTAAATCAGGAACATGCTGTATTAGTAATTTGTGTCCTCTTTTTATTTTAACCTGGCTAGAAGTTCACGGATTTTATTGATCTTTTCAAAGAACCAGCTTTTGATTTCATTTTGAAATCACTAATTTTCCTTACTGATTTTCGTTTTCAAGTTCAGTGATTTCTTCTGTAATTTTTTATTTCTTTCTTCTGCCTCATTTAGATATGATTTACTCTTTTTCTGATTTCCTAAAATGAATCATAAGGGATTGAGTTTTAGATCTTCTTTTCTAATGTAAGTGCTGTGGTTGGATCTAAAATGCTCCTTGAGTATTGGTGTACTAAGGGCTGGACTCCCAGCCGGGATTGTACTGTATATGTTAAATTGTTTCTATTTGTTGCCCTTTATTTCTACGTAGTGTTTTATTCTTTTCTTGTCTTTTGTGGTTTTGAGCATTTTCCGATTCTATTTTCTGCCATCTTTTAGCATATTCTTTTTCATTGTTTAGTGGTTGACCTAGAATTTGCAATATCCATTTACAAATAATCCAGGATCACTTGAAAATAATACTACTGAAAAAAAAAAAAGAAAAAGAAAATAATACTGTATTCTTCACTTGGGGTTCAAGTCTTTATAATGACAAAATGACCCTAATTCTTCCCAACTGTTCTTTATATTACTCCTGGCATTCATTTTTACTTATACACAAATATAAATATGTAAATATATTAAAATATATATGCATATGTAAGCATACATAATCTAATGCATTGCTGCTAATATTTTGAATACTTTGTTTTCTATTAGCTCAATTGGAAATAAGAAAAATAAAAGTTTTATTTTATTTTCATTTATTCTCCATTTGAGGCTCTTTCTTTATGCAGCTCTGAGTTTCTTGTCATATCATTTTACTTTTTTCTAAAGAAACTTTTTACACATTTGCACACTGTGAGGCAAGTCTGCTGGCAACAAATTTAACTTTTACTTCTCTGAGAAAGTCTTTTACATTTTAAGGATGATTTTGCAGGGTGCAGAATGCCAGGTTCACTGGTGTTGTAACTCAGTCTGTATTACACTGTTCCCTTTCCTTACTTACGTGGCTTCCAAGGAGTCAGATGTAATTCTAATTTTCGCTGCCGTATAGGGATAGGGTTTATTTCTCTGTCCTCTTTTTTGCTGGTACATATTTTCCACACGTAATATTCACACTCATCATAGGGAATCTGTGGCTGTACATAAAATAACTTAATTCTCCCCCCATCCCCCTCCCTTCCTTTCAACCCTCCTTGAAACTTTTTTCTTCACCTCTGATTTTCTGTAGGTTGAAAATGATATATCTGGATGCATTTTTTCTGTCTCTGTTATGCTTGGTTTTCTCTATGGTTTTGTGTCTAATATGAATTTGAGCAAATTCTCCGGCATTATTATAGCAAACATTTTTGTTTACTCTTTTTTTTTTCCAATTTCCATTACTACACAAGTTCTGCCTTTTGTAATTGTCCTACAGGTTCCTGGATACTATATTTCTTTGTCATCCTTTTCATTTTTTCTTACTAGTTTTGGAGGTTGTTATGGTTTGTGTCCGTATGTCCCCCCAAATCCTCATGTAGTTATTTGGTGGTTTTTAGAGGTTATGACTGATCCAATGCTGGGATGATGGGTGTGAGAGCTACACCCTAGGGGGAATAGTTTGTATTTGTAAGGGAGAGAAAGAGGCTGCCTGCTTCATTCCTGTGGCCATTCCTCCCTTTTGCTGGTTGTTTTTGCTGTGCTCTGCTGGCCTGAAGAGTTTGCCCTCTGCCATGTGCCACTCTGCCTCAGAACCAGCCAAGTATGGACTGAAACCTCCACACACTGTAAGCTAAATAAACCTTTCCTTCCTTCATTTTGGGTGCTGTGTATTTTGTCTCAGCAATGAGAAAAAAGTAACCAAGACAGAGGTTTATGTTAAAATACCTTCAGTTTCAGAGAATGTTTCCTCAGCTGTTGCCCAGCCTGTTAAGCCTATGAAAGGCATTTTCCATTTCTGTTACAGTGCTTTGTATCACGTGTGTGTGTGTGTGTGTGTGTGTGTGTGTGTGTGTGTGTGTATCTGTGCCTACATGCATGCCCACTAGGGATTGACTCCATGGCCTTCACACTGAGCCACATCCCTGGTCCTTTTTTTATTTTTAATTTCAGACAAGGTCTTGCTAAGTCACCACATTGCCTATGCTTGGTTCAAACTTGCAGTTCTCCTGCCTCATCCTCTTACAGTATAGGCAAGTAGCAGCACATCCAACTCAGTGATTTTTATCTTTAGCATTTCTTTTTGGTTCTTTCTTAGAACGCCCATCTCTCCCTGCTAACATTATCCATCTGTTCTCACATGCTATTTTATTCTTTAGCATATTGGTTATGGTTGCTTCAAATTCCTAGTTTGATAATTCTAATACCCCTGCCTGTCTGAATTATATGAATCTGGTTCTGGATCTGGTTCTCATACCTCCTCTTGGTCAGTAAACTGTGTGTTACTCTATTATATATTATATGTTCCTCTGATAGCCAGATGTGATGTCCAGGGTAAAAGGAATTGCTGTAATTAGGCCTTTAGCAGGTGGTACTAAGGCATGGGCAGAGGGGAAATATTATACAGTCCTCTAATTAAGCCTCATCTTCAGTGAGCCTAGATAGGACTCTGGGTTGTGAACTGCACACATGCTTCTAGTCTCACCCTCTGAGGAGGGACAGGGTGGCTAGGGAAGGTTAAGTTGGGATTTACCCTCCCATATCAGTTAGCCGCTGATAAAATTCCAGCAGGTCAGCCTCTGGCTAAATATTTTCTTCTGAGGGCAGACCTTGGTAAGAACAGAATGCTGGCAGAAGGAAGGGAAACTTATAGATAGATGGGTAGATAGAGAGCTGGGAGAACTGTACTCCTGAAGTCTAATGATTTATTGAAAGGAACAGTTAATGACTATTTCTTTTTTCTTCTTGACCAATTTTGCATGCTTGTATCTGGTAATCTGAACAACTAATACGAAGACAACACTATATAATATAACAACCACTGGTGAATTCCTACCATCTTATCTAGTGAAACTCTGTATTATTTTTAATGATTTTTCTATTTTTATTTTTCACTCTCTTTAATGGTTTGATCAGTCTTGCATTCTCACATCTTGTCATCTGAGCAGCTTTGTTGAAGATAACAATATGGAATGTAGCAGCCACTCTCAATTCCTATCATTTTGTTCTGAAACCCTGTATATTTTTATAGTCTTTCCTTTGTTTTGTTTTTGTCTATGTTGTTGGTATTTTGCTGTTGTTCTTTTTGATTATTCTCTTTAAAATGACAATAGAGATCAGACTGCTGTAGAATGTTTCAGAACGGTTCCTTTTCCTTGGCCCCTGTGAGTAGCGTGAGGGAATTGTTCTCCCACATTCACTGTGAGACCTTGTGGAGCTCCTGGACAGAACCTTGCCGAAGTGTGGGCCCCCTAGCCCTCAATTCCCCTAGAGGTTTTGTGTCTCAGACTTGTCCAAAGTTGTCTTACAGTTGCCTCCACCAGTTCCTCAATTATGGTTCTGCCTTTCCCACCATTGCTGGCTTCTGCTCTCGTACGTTGTGATTCTCCGTATTTGCCTTCCAGTTTCCCCAGTTCGGAGAGAGCAGTTGGCCCTGTGACAGCTTTATTTTATTTTTTTGGTGGTGGTGATGGTACTGGAGATTGAACCCAGGGCTTCACATGAGCTTCTTCACCAACCTCAAGCCTTCTTTTTGGACAGGATCTCACTAAGTTGCCTAAACTGGTCTCACAAATGTGATCCTCCTTGTTTGTTTGTTTGTTGATCTTTTTTGAGACAGAGTCTCACTACACAGTTCAGGCTGGCCTTGAACTCACTTATGTAGCCCAGGCTGATCTCGAATTCACAAGGATTCTCCTGCCTCAGCCTCCCAAGTGCTGGGATCGCAGGCATGTGCCACCATGCCCGGATAACATTACTTTTCTTACACTCTAGGAAGAGTGTGAATTTTTGTTTTTTTGGCTTTTTACTCATTACACCTTTCTTGTTCAGGCTTTTTATACTCTGGGGCTGAAACTGTCCTGTTTAATTTTCTAGGACTTGCCTTGAATCTCTTCCTCTAGGCAGCCTTTTCAATTCTAAGTTAGAAATCCTCCCTATGTGCTCTTAGAGTCCCTTTTGTTTCCCGTAGGTTTTATCTGCAGTATTGTGATCGCCACTTCACTTGTCAGATTCCCCTTCCGCTGTTAACTCTGCGAGGAAAAGACTGTATGTTATTCACTGCTGTACTTCTGGCTAGCACCATGCTTCAGGACCTGGCGTATAATAGGTTGCATTGGTCTTCTTTGGCTTATTGTTTCGGAGGTTTGTTCCATGGCTAGAAGCCTCCTAAGCAGAAACAGAGCGGCCAGCGGCAGCGTGGAGTGAAGCCGCTCAGTCCATGGCGATCGGGAAGCAGGGGGAGAGCGCCAGCCAGAGATATACCTCCCAAGGCATCACCCAGTGACTCACCTCCAACAGGGGCCCACTTCCCAACAGTACGCAAATTCTGGTGTGAAAATCAGTGGATTAATGCACAGAGAAGTGTATCATCCCATGCTCCAGTCACTCTTCAGGGATCCCTGAAGCGGTCAAGTTGATGAAGTTAATTAGCACACGGGTACCCAACAAAAGCGTGCTAGGTGAATGAATGAGTGAATGAAAAGAACAGGTTATCAATCCGCATAATCTATACTTACAGTTAAATTAGGACCTACTATTCAATTTGTAATTAATTAATTAATTGATCCAACAACTGTTTACTAAGGGGCTATCAGTGCCAGGCGCTGGGTTAATAAATGATTATGAAAAAGCTACTACATGTACTAAATTAAAAAAAAAAAGGAAAAGCTCCCCTCAAAGAATGTAAACATTATACACTGCAGACACGTGCTAACAAAAAAAAGGACAAAGGCAGAAACATGGAAAAATGTTTACGGTGTAACCTAATGAAATAAAAAAATATGTACAACAGAGCACAAAATGTACAGCATGATTATGAGTTTAAAATCTATGTAGGAGGCAGCCTGGCATCATGTGGTGGTTGTAGGGGTTTTCTTTTTTTAGTAAATGACTCTTTCTTCAAAGGAAATCTTAGAAGCCCAGAATATAAAATGGGAAAAGAAGGGATTTTTCTGCCTGATATATATAAAGGCAGGGGCCACAGCCTGCCCACTCTTTTCTTCCTCTTTTACTTTTCTGCTTATCCCCTGCACCCTTATTCCCAAACTAGGGTGTAACTACGATCGCATCTTCACACCCCCAGGGCAGACTTCTGGTTAAACACTGTGGTTTACAGGCAAGTATTTCTCTTTTATCTCTCTCAAAATGCCACTGAACTAACAGCAAATAAGCCAAAAAGATTCAATTCTGAGAGACAAATGGGGGATGAACGAAAAATCCACGTAGAGCTGGGGGTATAGCTCAGTGGAATAAGTGTTTGTGTGGCAAGTGCAAAGTCCTGAGTTTGATCCCTGGTACCACCAAAAAAATCCCACAAAACAAAATTTAAAAAAAAGCAACAACCAAAACCCAAAAAAACCACAAAACTCAAAAAGTCAATGTAGGGCTGGGGATATAGCTCAGTGGAATAAGCGCTTGCTTAGCAAGCGCAGGGTCCTGAGTTCGATCCCCAGTACCGCAAAAAAAAAAAAAAAAAAAGTCAATGTCAACTTCTGTCAGGGGCCTGGCTGGATGTGTGGGCATAAGCCCTGCAAAGCTGAGAAGGTCTGAGTGTTTCCAGATCAGGGACTAAGACAGAAGCTAGTTGGTGGCTTTGCACCCCAGGAAAGCTTGGAGTTGGAGGTGCCAGATTCTTCTGAAAGGGAAAGGGAGAGGCCAGGCTTCAAGTGAGTGGTTCATGGAAATTGTTTTGAAGTAGCTCCCAGAAGTACTTTACTTTTCTGGGGAAAATAAACCACAAGAGGTGCTAGAGTCGGGGACATAGGTCCCCCAGTGGTGGAAGCGAAGGCACTCTGCCAGAGAAGAATTAAGTGATTGGCCATGGGCTGGGCATGTGACCCAAAGGGCTCACTGGAGCCTCTTCTTGATTCTTACATGTTCTGAAGTTGGGAAGAAAAAAATTTGGAAGGAGTAAATAAAAATTACTGGTCATTGTTTTTTTGAACTAAGCCCCTGATAGGCCAGGGTAAAAATCAAAATGGAATCATGCACAGTGAAGTTTAGTTACCAAGTGTATCTGACCTTGGGATAAATCAGGATTAGAGAGATAATAAATTTCCCAAACTGGTCACTTTCAATGTAAAGCACTTAATAGAGAAATTGATACATGGTGAGGGTTATATAAATGTGTGTACTGTTATTTATTCCTCTGGTGGTCTCTTCAGGGAATCACTGGGTCAGGTACATGGTATTTAGTAAATAAATATTCATTCTCTCATATAAATACATGTGTTAACAAATGATTCTTAAAGTCATCTTCACATCTCCATTAATCAGTATATTGTTATCTGCCCAGATAATAATCTTTATAACACTTATCGTTGTAGTCAATAATCACCAATAAATAGCCATACATATGAAGCACTTTAAATATTTTAAACAATTTAGTGCAATAAACAGATAAAAGGCTTTCTTTTTTTGTCTTTTTGAGACAGGGTCTCACTATGCAGTGCAGGCTGGCCTTGAGCTCACTTTGTAGCCCAGGCTGCTCTTGAACTCAAAGCAATCCTCCTGCCTCAACCTCCTGAGTGCTGGGAATACAGGTGTGCACCACCACACCTGGCATTAAGGTATACACTTTTTTGGGAGGGGTACAAGGTCTCACTATATAGTTCAGGTTGGTCCTGAACTCACTATGTAGCCCAGGCTGGCCTTGAACTTGCTGGAGTCCTCCTGCTTCAGCCTTCCAAGTGCTGGGATTACAGGTATGTGCCATCATGCTTGGCACATTGTGATTTTTTTTGTACTGGAAATTGAACTCAGGACCTTACACTTGCCAGGTAGACACTGTGCCCCTGAGCTATATCCCTGCCCCACATTGTGACTTTTAAAAATCTCCAGATGTCTGAAATTTCATAACAAGGATCAGAGGATGCAGGGAAGGAACAATTAATTAAACAGCTAATACCTTTAGCCAGGCCAACATTCCTAAGTGTAAATTGAAACCCTGATTTAAACGCCATCACAGTGGACCACCAGGTGTCACTGTGTCCTGAAAGCATGTAAACTTTCTGGACAATGAAGTCCAGCCAATCCAGAAGCAACAAGCACTTCCACTTACAGATTGTCCTTCTGTCCCCAAAACTGTCTGCACGTTGTGTGAACGTGCCCCTCCTACCCGCAGCTAGTGCAGTTTCAGTGTAAACCAGTTATGTTTTCTTTCTCCAAATTTTCATTTTAAAAGATGCTCTTGGTCCTTAGTTTTGGTGGACACATTTCCCACTGCTGTTGATAGCTACTGGACCTAGTCCCAGGATCTACTCTGCTTTATGGTTAGCATGTGAAATAATTCCATAAACTCTTTTATGGAAAGAGACTCCTCCAGTTTAGGAGTTTTAGTTTAAAAATCAGAAGCTCTGTTGTTTAGGAGGAGAGATGGGGTGGAACTCAGGGTTGCTGGATTTTAGGCCTTAGCAGCACCTTACACAATGAGACCTTGGACACAGGTCTTCCACTTTCTGAGCTGTAGCTTCTTTATTTACAAACTGAAACTGGCCTATGTAATCTTTAGGGTCTTTAACTTTAACATTCTACATTACTTATCTGTGAAAGAATGCCTTATATGAACTGCTTGGGTGCTTTCAAAGTTACAGTCTCCTGTCTTACCTCAAATATAATGATCATTATAGTGTTGGGTCCTAGCTCCATTCCTGGGTATCAGTTATATGAATGAGAAAAAATTATTAAAATTTGGTAAAGATTGGTATCAGTTATACCTTTTAATATGTTGAGCATTTTAATTTCTTATGAGAAACCTCTCCCTGCCTCTGCCTAGCCCACAAATAAAAACCAAAAAGAAAAATAAAGAAAACCTTGCTATGGTAAGAAAAGAATAAAAAATGCTATTATATTGAGTTTTAGCTCCTTGGCCAGTCATGATTTTTTGGAGTAGTGCTTTATGTCCTGCTCTAATAAACTGGTTGATTTGTTAACCTGAACTTATAGTCCCTGGCACTGAGCGAAGATGGAGGACCAGGACAGGAGAAAATGCAAAGAAAAAAAAAAGTAAAAGATATGACATCCGTTCTTGGTGAGGGTTCTATTTTCTGCTGTGAACACTTGTGCAAAATGTGCAGAAATTAACACACATGTTCTCCTGCATGTGTGGAGTACTACCACATTTCCTCCTTCAGTCATTAAAGATCTACGATGGACTGCCTTGGGTCTGTATGACTAAGACAGTGTTCTAGTTTCTGTGGAGATGGGATTTAAGTGTGCATCTCTGAGTGAAAGAACAGGATTTAAGCAAAGTGGGGGTTCATGGTCCCCTCTTCAGCCTCAGAGTTAAATTCACACCAGGCAGCAGGGGGCAGTGTCCCCAGCAGGCCCCTCCCACTCTCCAGAGTGAGGCTAGCGGCCAGATGTTCTCAGGGCTCTGCAGACGGGGCAGATCGACTTTTAACAACGGTCTCAATATGTTATTTTTAGTGATAATCATGGAACAAGGCGAATAATAGCTATGAACTGAAAGGAAGCACAGTGAGTTTTCTTTTACTGGACTTAGTGTCTGAAATCTTGCCAATTAAAGCGAGTGAAATAATTGTTACAGTGTCAAAAAGAAGGGGAAATAATGGATCAGTACTTTTAAATCATACTACTATTGCTCTAAAGAGAGAAAATACACCTTCATGTTAGTCTGCTGTAGAAATGAGTATTAAACGAATGTTTAATAGCAATTTAAGAAAAACTGAAAAGGAAGAGATTTCAATGTCTAAAGACATTATTCAAATATAGCAACATATTTCACATATGAATTAAAACTTGCATTTACCAGCCCTCCCAAATACACACACACACACACACACACCCCTTATGGTTCACACTTTCACTCTCTTAGCTTTTAATGATAAACAAAAACTCCAAGTGACTTTTTATGAAGGGATTAAGTTGAATGAGAAAGAATTGAAGTAACTCAAGTCCGTCACCACCACGGTGCTGCCACCATCCACTGAAACTCTAGTAGCTGAAAATAGAAGCAGAGCTCTCTACAATTTGAAGACACAAAGTGCACCCAGGTAAGTTCAAATGTGAATGATTCTGGTCCACTAGGAACTTTACTCTCACACAAGCACATGTAGCTAAATCCACTTATATCAGGGCTCTTTCTGTGTTAACTTGCGTGAAAGGATAAACAATACACTTTGCTAATTTTACTGGTTGCAAAATTGATTAGGAACTTGTACAGATTTCTTAGAGCTTAGGCCCAGAATAGTTTTGGAAGGGAAGAGTATTTGCCATTGTGTGGAATGGCTAGTGTGTCACTGTGAGCAGTAAAACAGACTAACTTTTACTCTGGTATTTTTTGTTGTTGTTGTTGTTTTTCAGACAGGGTCTCACTATGTAGTTCAGGCTGGTCTCAAACTCAAGACAATCCTCCTACCTCAGCCTCCTCTGTGCTGGCATTTCTGACATGTGCCACCACACCTGGCCTGTTTTATTACTGCTTTACCAATCTCTCTGGACAATGCACTTCCTTATGTCCGGCAACCGTGTCTGTCTTACTTGGGTATCCCAAGCCACAGGAAGTAAGGGAAAGCAGCATCGGAACTGTCTAGGTGAAGCAGCATGCCTTTGGTCCTAGCAGACACAGTCCTTATGTGGGAACCTCAGGCAGCCTTGGTGGATCCTTGGGATCTTGAAGCACAGTGCGGCATCTGCCCAATTTTCTTCTCTGAAAGAGCTGTTCCTGTATTGTGTGGATGCAGAGTGGGAGTTAAGGGACGTGGATGTGTAGCCTGTGGGGCGAGGTTAGGGAGGTCTTGCAGCGCTGTAGGAAGGAATGTAAGGTGAATTTGTGCCCTCTCCTGGAAACAATGGGAAATTCTGATTTTAAAATGAACGTGGATTTCAATAGTTTCTCTCTTCTAGTTCAAAATACATCATAGAAAACACTTTATTCTTGTCTTCCCTGTGAGCTTGGCAAGAGATATCTACCTCCAGTTTAATAAGGAGGGAATTGTGATAGGTCTGTCTGAAGGTTTTCTCCCCTGGGGTGAATTGACGGACTGACAGATGTGTCTTAGATGTGATGTATTAAAAAGAATCAGACATAGTCAATAGCCAGCAATCACTGAAGCTACTATTTAGAAGTAAAATCTGGCAATAGCCAAGGCTGCACATGGGCACGCTCAACTCTCCAGCCCTCACACACATTCCTACATGCGGGCTGAGAGAAGTTTCCGGCGTGCGCAGCAGGAGACGCACAGGGGGACGTTCTTACAGTTAGTTCTTCGGTCGCGGCCGTGACCTAGGGCTCTCACGGTCTTCCAGGAAGACCACCTTCTCGGAGCAGCTGAGAGAAGCTCCTGGAACTCCGTCCCTGCAGAAGCTAGCTGGGTCTGTTGCCCGCTGCTAGTGGTCTCACCCATGGCACAGCTCAGGGTCACACTGCCTCGTGCCTCATCCTGCTGGCCTCTTCCCCTCCCCTGGGTTCTCCCCGTCACCAGATCCAAGACAAAGGGGCAGCCTCAGGGGACACTGGCTGGAGACGGCCCCGGGGCGCTGCGGGCAGTAAGGAGATCCCTGGTTTGTGCCTGCTCACTGCTGCTTTTCCCGTGGCCAAATAACTGAATTCTCAATGAAGTAAAATTTAACCACCGAGCGGCAGAGGATGGAAGAGGACCCAGGGATAAGATCGTCCCCTTTCCCTCCCCCGAAGGACTCTTCTGAGAAATGTTTCCATACGGCCTCTCTGGAAACTTTCACATGACCTAGCAACCAAATGCACTTTCTAGTGCAGCGAAGCCAGCTCCGTAATAAAGCACCTTCCCTCAGTCCCCGCTGCCCCTCCCCTGTGCACCTGTCTTCTTTCCCTTTCGCTGACCTCAGTTTACACGCTTGTGGTAAAGCTTTGAGTGTAAATTTTGCCACAGACTAATTTCCCAGGACTCAGACAAAGAGTGTTTACAGGCAGCAAAATTGTCACAATTCTCAAAACAGTGTTTGTGGTCACAAAAAGCAATTAAACTACTAGTACAAAGGAAAAGAAAAAATAGAGAGAAGGACTTGCAGAGCTGGAAACTAGAATTAAAACAGTCTGTGCAGAGACTAGCTTAGGAATTAGAAGATTTCAGTTCTGTTCTTTTTCTGCTTAGTCGCAAACTGCTGTAAACAGCCTATTTGGAAAAGTTATAACATTGTGAAAAGCTCTGAGCTCCTTGAAAGTGTCTAAGTACAGTCATGTGTCCATGACAAAAGCACTGTGAGCCAGTTTCACCGTCCAGACGTCATGGGGAGTTGTCCTCACACAAACCTAGATGGAATAGAGTATAGTCAATTGCTCAACGTGGCCTCCTGATCAAATCAGGAGGTGTGGGGGGAAAAAAGGGTGTATGAAGCTGTTATTGCCCTAAAACGTGGCATAGTGGGCCAGGGACATAGCTCAGCAGCACAAGCGCCTGCTTGGCAAATGCAAGGTCTTGAGTTTGATTCTCAGTACTGGGCGGGGGGGGGGGGGCATGGCATACTGTTTCTTGGTAAGTTTAAAAAAAAAGTAGAAGTGCACCCTAAAATAATGATAAAAAGATACAGCAGTAAATGATTAAGGCATTTCACAACAGTCATTTACTGTCAAATAATATGCACTGTGCATCACTGTATGTGCTATACTTTTATGCAACTGGCAGCACAGTAGATTTGTTTACACCAGTATCACCCCAAATGCGGAGCAACGCATTATGAGATAGGGATTTTTCAGCTGTTATAATCTTATAGGGTCACTGTTGTACACGTGGTCCATAATTGACTGAAATTTTATGCTCCATAGCACTGCATAATGTATTAGTCTAGGTAATAAAAAATAACGATATTCAGAAGACTAGTAGGTGTATCTGGTATAACTTTAATGCATTTTGCTTTGCAAAATTTCCCAATAGAAGTTCATCAAATTGTTTTTTAGTGATCTGAGATTAAAAACCAAGCTCTAGTCATCATTTAAAAGTTACTGAGGAGTAACAGGTAAGTGGTGCACACCTGTAATCCCAGCACTCAGGAGGCTGAGGCGGGAGGATCACTGTGAGTTGCGGGTCAGCCTGGGCTACATAATGAATTCAAGGCCAACCTGCACAACATAATGAGATCTCATCTCAAACCCCACACCCTCCAAAAGAGTTATTGGGGATTAAATCCAGGGCCTTATATGTGTTAGGCAGGCACCCTACCCATAGCACAGAGCTACACCCTCAGCCTCTGCTGTGGGTTTTAGATGAGATAATTCAGTGTCTGGATACATGCCACACAATAAATATTATTATAATCCTATATAGTCTTAGTGAGGAAAAAATCGGTACTGAACAAAGCTACATGTACGCTTATCTTGAGAAAGACAAATCCTAGTTGAAGCTTTTGCCATGGAAAGCAGGGTATGATTTCTTTTCATCATATTGTGTGTGTGTGTGTGTGTGTGTGTGTGTGTGTGTTCATTCTACCCATGCTATGGGACACCTACCTTGGGTCTGACATTTTTCTAAGAATGAGGCTAGGTGGAAATCAAGACAGACAGGACTTTAGCCTCCAGGATTTTCTGTTCAAGGAAAACAGCTTGTCATCATCTTTTGTTTGTTTTCCATTTCAGAAGAAAAAGTCCTACACTTGGCAGTGATGAGAGACCAACTCCGCATGACAGCAGGAAAACCTGAGGTCTGTATTATTATTAATGTTATTGGGCTGGAGGTACAGCTCAGTGGGGTAAGTGCTTGCCGCTAAGCACTAAGGCCCTGAGTTCTATCCCCGGTCCCGGAAAAAAATATATATATTATTATTGTTATTGTCTTTTTGAGACAGGGTCTTTCTCTGCAGTCCAGGCTGACTTTGAGCTCACTTTGTAGCCCAGGCTGATCTCAGACTTACAAAGATCCTCCTGCCTCAGCCTCCCAAGTGCTGGGATTACAGGTGTGCGTCATCACGCCTGGCCTGTATTTTTTATATACCAAGTGCTCTTTTGTAAGAAACCAAAAAATGTTTGGTCTCTAGAGGAGGACAGAGGGTAGAGGAAGAGGAGAGGCTAAATAAATGTCGCAGGTAGGGTGGAAAAGGGCTCAGGAGCCTGGGAAGGGGTGGGGCAGCAGTGGCAAGCAGGACCCAGCTCCGATGGGACGGGAGCCCTCAGAAACCCTGCCACACCCATCCTCAAGGTTGCCAGCCTTCAGCAGGGAGGACGAGGTATCTCAGGCCCGCACCGGGGAAGTTTCTCCCTGCGCTGGGTTGTGAATCGGGAGCTAAGTTCAGTTCTGCCATTGTCCCACTCCCTGCTGCTCACACCTCACTCCCCTGCCGCCACAAGCCCAGAGAGGACCGGCCCTTGGCTTGGGAACTGCCTGTTCCCTGAAACATACCATCTAGACTGTGTACAGTGTGAAAGGCAAGACCTCACCAGCTTGTCTTCTGGAATCAGAACTCATTCCCTTTGCTTGCTTTGCTTCAACCACGCTTGGCTTTTTTGTTTGTTTGTTTGTTTGTTTGTCTCCTCTATGCCACGTTTCTGTTTTAGGGTCTTAGTGAATGCTGTCCCTTCTGCCTGTACTGCTCATCCCAGATTGTCTCATGGCTGGATTTGCGCGCTCAGTCTGCCGCCTTCAGGGAGGCCTGCCCCAACCATGCTATTTAGCATTGGCCCCCCGCACCCCACTAGCCCAGACATTAACAAGTTACCTCGCTCCTTCTCTTCCTCCTTCCACCCTCCATTTTTGTAGGTGTCATGTGAAAAACATTAAATCAGTGGAATAAGCGCCTGCCTGGCGAGCGCAAGGTCCTGAGTTGATTCCCAGTACTGCAAAAAAAAAATAATAATAATTAAATCAATCACCTACTTCAGCTCCTAGTATATTATTACTTTATTTTCGAAGATTCTTCCCTTATTTAGGCCTCATTTCCATTTCTGTTCCCTCTCTTTTCTCTGTAAGACCTGGACACAAGGCCTTGAATATAAACATAATATTCTTACATATAAGGTATCGCTTAGTTTGTTAAATGTTTTGGATTTTCATAAATAGTATCACGCGATAGATCTTTTTCTGGTTATTATGCATTGTGTTCCACAGTGGGTTATAAGAATTTATTTGCTGCATATGTATGTGCATTTGTTACATCCAGCTCCCGGACTCCACCTGTGTGAGAACGGATTGGATGTATGCAGGGTAACCAGGCCGTATTTGTGTACATTTGTAGTCTAAGCATTTTTCATATACTAATTTATTTATCCCTCACAATAACCCACTCGGTGAGTGTTAATTGTTGTCCTCACTTCACAGATGAAGTAACTGAGGCACGGAGCGGTTTATGTCCTGCCCAAGGTGTTCAGTGAGGGGCAGAGCTGGGCTTTAAACCTACAAAGGAGCCCTTCCAGTTGAATATAGGAGAAGCCCGCAGCCTGGGCCTTTCTGACCCCTCCTCGCATCTACACACTTACACCAGAGGCCCCGGGAAGTCACTGTCACTGCCCCGCCCCGTACCCAGACTGTTTCTCTGTGCTTTGTCATCTTCCACCTTCAGACTATGGAAGGGATGGAGGTGGAATGGTTCCAGATCCAGATGTCCCTGTACTTATGCATTGCTGACCTTAGCCAGGCTCTGGTACTGCTTTGCTATTGCCCCACCACTGCTGCCTAGCAGAGATTTCACCGCACGGTGATGCCAGCCGAGGGTCTGCCAAGTACAGTACTGGGGGGAGAAAACAGCCTGCAGCTCTGCACCCGCTGGACACAGCAGTGACGTCCTGGGCTTTGTGCACACGGATCACGGCCACCCCCTGTTCTGTGCCCAGGGTGTCTTTTTCTTTTAGGTCTTTACCTAGATTTGCTCCATTCTGCAGGTTTATATGCTTTCCTCTTCTTCTGAGGCAACGTCAGGGTTGAATTGTGTGTGTGTGTGTGTGTGTGTGTGTGTGTGTGTGTGTATGTCCTTATAGTCTTCAGAATGCTAAGCATGCTGAGCAAGGTGGTGCATACCTATAATCCCAGCATTTGGGAGGCTGAGGCAGGAGGATTGCCTGGAGTTCAAGGCTAACTTAAACTACACAGTGAGATCCTGTCTCAAAAAAACAAAACAAAAACAAAAAAAACAAGCTGGGTATTGTGGTACAAGCCTATAATCCCAGCACTCTGGAAATTGAGATAGGAGGATTGCTGTGAGTTCAAGGCCAGCCTAGGTTACGTAAGTGAATTTGAGGCCAGCCTGCCCTGTAAGACCCTGTCTCAAAAATAAAACCAACAAAACAAAACAAAACTAAAATAAAATAAAACAGAATGCAGATCAGTACCGGAAATGATCGCCTTTGTTTATTCATTTGTTTCTTAACCGTCTCTCTTACTGTGACACGGGAAATGCCTCACTCACAGTTTCCTCTCTTATTTCCTCGTCCACATTCAGAGTGATATGGGAAACAGGCAGTCTTTCTAGGACAGTTAGAAACACAGACGCTGAGTCACTACTCCCCACTGTTCAACTGTAAACGCCACGCCAGCCTAAAGAGTACCCGGGTTTAAATGTGGGAACCCCCCCCATGATTGTCCGGGTTTAGACTTAGGAGGTCACCAGGTCACTGACATCAGAGAGCCGCGGTGGGAGGCACCTTGGATCGGTAGCGTCTGAGCCTGGAAATATCGGTAGCCTGAGTTGTTGAGGCCTTTTTCCATTTCACATTTGAGTCCTCTGCCCTCGGATTCCTTTTTACTTCGCCCTCTTTCCCTTCGCCTTCTCCCTGTTCATGCAGCCGTCCTGTGATCTTCAATAAACGTACCTGGATACTACATACTACGGGCGGGTGGTTGGCAAGTCTCTCCCTGTCAGACGCAGGAACCTGGACTATTTTTGGCCCACTCCACTGTACCATTTCCAGAGCAACGCAGTTGAAAATGCAGTTCATTGTGTTCCTTGGTTTCTTTTATTTAAAGATCAAGGATTAGGAAAAAAAACGAGTACAGCTTATGTTCATGTAATAAATGACAGTGTGGATAATGCTCTGTATCTATTTGTGTCTCATCAGACACAGTCAGGAGAAAGCTGGCTGCCTGATGAAGCAGGACAGAGCTGGAGCTTATCTGGTGCTTTCTACATGTCTGAACTCTTGCATGCCCCTAAAAGGATCTTGGGAGTTCTCTTCTGCCATTGTCCCGCTCCCTGCTGCCCACACCTCACTCCCCTGTCATCATAAGCCCAGAGAGGACACGCCCTTGGCTTGGGAATTGCCTGTTTCCTGAAACAAATTGTCTAGATTGTGTATATTCCGTAAGGAAAGGTTTTACCAGCTTGTCTTCCGGAATCAGAACCCATCTCTCTTTGCTTGCTTTGCTTCGACCACGCTTGTCTTTTTTTTTTTTTTCCTATATGCTATGTTTCTGTTTTAGGGTCTTGGGACTCCCAAGATCCTTTCAGGGGGATTCAAGAGGTCAAAATCACATGTACCAAAAAGATCTGTTCAAACTGCAGATACTCACTGGGTCCTACTGTAACAAAGTACAGATATTAATCAACATGGCTTCCCCTCTGCAGTGCAGCTACCCTCTTAGAAGCCGCCATTTGCGAAATTAGAGTGAAGTAGCATGAAAAAATATGTATCTTCAATTTTCTGAAAAAGCTGTTAAAATACTCTTCCATTTTCTTCATATTTGTGTGAGCCCAAATGTTTTTATATCCCTCAAAAGTAAAAGGCACAGCAACAAATTTAAATTAGAAGCATGTGTATGAATCCAGCTGTCCAACGGGCTGGACATTAATTTGTAAAAATATACAGCAGTGCTACCTTCTTATTACTTATTACATATTTTTTGTTTTGGAAAATGTGTTTTTTTCATAAAATGTGTCATTTATAATGCATGGGTTTATTGCTACTTTAATGAATTAATAAATGAATATTTTAAAAATCTCTCAATTTTAATTTTGTAATATACTTTCAATAGGTATAATTCACCAAAAAAAGGCCTTTTGGGGTCCCTTAATATTTTTTTAAGGGTGCAATGGGATTCTGGGACAAAAAGTTAAAAACTTTTATTTTATTCCACTGGAGGAAGAGTCTCAGAATCTGGAGCAGTGATGGCAAACCTTTTAGAGTTTTCAATGCTACAAAAAGCCTGCTGCAGTGTGCATGCCATTGGTTCGCCCCCACTGACCTAGAGGTCGACTTTTATGAGCAGTATTTGTTACTTACTTAGTTCTAAGAATGCCTTTGTTTTGCCTTCATATTTCCCCCAGCTCTATTGAGGCGTAATTGATAAAATTGTACATATTTAAAGCATACAATGGATTTTAAAATTTTTAGTTTTTATTATGGTTATTAGCACATAGGAATTGTACGAGACAGTGGATTTCACGGTGACGTTTTTATACCTGCTTCTTACGTATAATGTGCTTTGATCACATCTGCCTTCCCTGTTCCCTCTCTTTTGATAGATGCAAACACTATGGAATGGTTACAGCAACCCTGGTCATTCATGTAGCCATCGGCCTACCCTTGATGAGAGCACAGGAGATGTACTCTCTTAGCATATTTTGGGCATACACTGTCTTTTATTAACTAAGTAACTATCCTGTGAATTAAGTCTCCAGAACATGCCCATTGCATAATTAGAATTTCATATGACTAACACCTCCTACTTCCCCCTAGTAGCCACTCTTCTACCTGTTTCTATGAAGTCTGATTTTTTGGGTTCCGCATATAAGTACAATCCTGGAGTATTTGTCTTTTTTGTATCTAGCTTCTTTCATTTAATATGCTGTCCTCCAAATGCAACCATATTGTCAAAACTGACAAAATGTCCTCCTTTTTAAAGGCTGAATAATGTTCCTGTGTGTGATTGCGCACTGCATTTTCTTTCTCTGTTCATCTTTCAGCAGAGGCCTACATTGTTTCCGTATCCTGTCTACTGTGAATAATTCTGCAAAGAACGTAAAAATGCAGGTATCTTTTTGAGATTCTGGTTGCATTTCCTTTGGAGATACACCCACAAGAAGTCATATGGTGGTTTCATTTTTAAGTTTTTGAGAAATTTCCCTACAGTTCCCCACTATCCCATTTAAGGCCCACTTGCAATGACCGCAATCCCTCTTGCTAGGACCGTGTCTTCAATTTCTACCACTTCCAGTGGTGCCGAGCTGAGGACTTTAACACATCAGCCTCTGGAAGACTTTCAGGTCCAAACCTAGGGCACCATCCTAACCAGTATGCGGTGATATCTTTTTGTGGTGCCCCTGTCCTTGGGTCATTGTCAGAGTAGACAATTCTACCGGGGAATGGCAGTATGTGAGAATGCTTCTACCTTGGCATCTTAGCCCTTAAGTAAATCAGATTAATCCTAGAAGAATGAATAAAAGCAATTTTAAAATAAGCACAGCGTATCAACTAAATATTTCTATGAACACCAATCCACAAAATATCAGGGACATATGACAATTAAATATGTGTATATATATATATATATATATATATCCATATCTATATTTTTATCTACATCTAGATCTAGATCTATCTTTATTTATATGTATCCCCAAGGTCTCGGGGTTGAGAATCAAGCGTTCCATGGCCTGGGCTCAGAATTGGTGTATTTTCACTCCTGTCTTGCCCTGCTGGTCCAAACAAGTCACGTGGCTAACAAGGGTTTGTGCTCACTGTTACGGGGATGTGGTGCAAAGTCACACTGCAAAGAGAATGAACAGAAGGAGGAGCGAGGGACTGGGGCTCTCACTGCGTTCTGCCCTATCAATAGAGTAAAATTAAGCTGCAAGTCCAGCTTCCTAGTCAGCATCCCTTGACCTTGCAGGGAGTGCTTCTTTCCTCACTCAGATCCCTGGAAGTCTAGGGAATGCTCCACTGTTTTTTAAGTTGACCACAAACTACTTAGGAAATAGACTCAATCCACAAAATTTTGCTTTTGCCAAATTTCCAAGTTAGTTATTTAAGCTAGTTCCCCGTTGAACTTCCAATAAATGTTCAAATACTACAAAAACAAGTTCTTTATAGCATTGATTGGCAAATGATGAGTTCCACAAACTGTGTGTCTAAAGCACTTTCTTGCAGTTAGAATTACTGAATAGATAATAGAGTAGGAAAAATAAATTAAAAACATGTTGCTATATATCAGTTCACATAAAGGGGATTAGTTTTGGCCCTGGACAAGGCACATTTTTAAAGAAATGTGTCTCGTCTAACAACCAATGGTATTAATTTTACTACAGATTGGTAGAAAGGAAAAGAATAATGAAAAAGTAATTTAAAATGCAAAACCCAAGGTAACACTCTCATAAATACACAGCTCATAAACAAGACCTTTCTTTATAATTTTAGGACCCTAAGAGAAAATAAAGACAATGCTTTAATTTAGTTGAGGGTTTTCTCAAAAGTTGTTCAAAATCCTTTAGCAGGAATCCCTCTGGCTCTTGTTATGTTAAAGAGAAATAGTTTATTCTTATTTTATGGGCAACTTAAAGAGATTCTGTGGAAAACTAAAAATACTGGTGAGAAACCAATTAATTTAAGTATTTCCACTTTACTTTAATGTTGATTAATTGATCACTGATAAAGGAACAATGGAGAACAATCGTTAATTTATTATTTATTGAGTGCCTATCACATGTTAAGCACTAAGGGAATTCTAAGGTAGCCTTTGCTTTTGTTTCCATGAAGTATACAGTCTATTTGGAGAAGTAACCAGGGATATATCGCTTTCAAAAACTAATAAAAGGAGGCATCATTTAAGTTCTGAAAGATCCATGAGAGTAGAGGGATGATACTTTCTCTCCAGCATTCCTTAAGTTTCAACTCATTTTGCAAAAGCCGTGGTATTCATGTGGGATTACATGGGATTGTGCCTACTTGAGCTCTGACAAATGGTCCCTAATGGGCCTAAATCAGAGTAATCCCCACCTCTGGGCTAAAGTGGTGGGTTCCAGCAACCTCGAAATTCCTGTGGTGCAGGAATTGGACATGGGAACCTAGGCAGCAGAAACTCAGGACTTTTATGCAACTTCTGGGGCACAGATATTCTCTCCTTCGAATGACTAGGACATGCACATTTGGGATCTGAACCTGCTTCTGAACACCTTGCCAAATTTGGGGACCTCCTCACCACACACACATCACCAGAGGCAGAGTTGACTTCCCATATGGAAACAGCAGTTACCCCATTGTGGGACCAACATTCTTTCTCTGCTTGGCCACCAGACTCACTTGCAAGGTACTGTCATAGCTGAGCAAGAAGGCAGTGAGACACCCACTGTGGCAGCAGTTAAGTTCTGGGGCAGAAGTCTTTGGTACCCCATGGAGGGCCAGAAGCACCGTCTTTGCCAGGCTGGTTCTATGACCTGATTTGGGCTGTGGTCTTTTCTGCTTCACCACTGAACACTCAATATCCTTCCAACAAATTTATGACCCAAATAAGTCAGCATCAATTTTCAATGCTTAAATGGAGAACCCTCAATAGAACCATTAGCCAAACTGTTTCCTTTTATTGCGTAGCCCCTCTGAATTGGACTTCTGTTACTGAGCACGGAGGCACTTAACTGACACAGGGGCACCGGCAGTAAGTGTTTAAGTGGTCTGAGCAGCAACAGATTGCTAGAGCATTCCGTGTGTGTAACTGAACTGAACCCAGTGCATCCACCGCTAACAAGGTGCTTCCAGCAGGATACAGGCGCATGATTATGGCAGGAACAGACAAGGCTGCAAGGGGGGGACTGAGCTCACCACCTGGCTTCTCCTGGCCACCATCATGCCCTACCTACTTCTCTATTTATTGTGGGTAAGAAAGGTACAAAAAATAAAAAAGACAAACTAGCTTACTCTTTCCAATTATTGTTTGTGTTCCAAATTCCTGGCAGTCCTCCTTGGACACTGTTAGATGAAGGTTTTCCAGCCCAGCAGGATCAGTTTTCTGGTGTTAAGACCTTCAGGGAATAGATCTAATTCTTAGAGGAGCAGGAGCGCTCCCTCCAGTTAGCCTCTGTCTAGACCCGCCCACTGGCTGAGTATCCTCATGGCATAGGGACAGCCATGAGGTGTGGAGGTCTTGTTCACAGTGTCCCCAAGAGATGCATCTATGAGGCAAAATTTCCACACAAAGTAAGCGTACATTTAGAAATTATCTGGAATAAATAATACTGGTTTTACCACCACGCTTCTTTGTCTGTGTTTGCACTTACCCTTATAATTTGTTTTGGTTATTTCTCACTATCTTATTAGCTCTAATTTTTTTCTAATTTACCCAGCATTTGTAGTTATTTTCAGCAAGAGAGTAGACTAATATGCCTTGGTCTCCATACTGTCAGAAATGGAGATCTCCCATTGATTTTTAAGTTGTATATTGTATTTTTTTCATTCTTGTGTTTTAATTAGTTCTTTAAATCTCTTTAACATTTTAAAATGACGTCTCACTTCCTGCCTGTATTTGAAAGTTGTCTGACATTTCTCTAAATTTTGCAGTATAGTTATTTTACCCTTTGTGTCTGATAGATACAATATCTAGAGTTTTTGGAGTCCTTTGCTGATGTCCATTCTTTCTGCTTGTTCTCACTCTTGATGTCTTATTTCCTAATATGTTTAAGGTTTTCTTTCCATTTTGTGGTGTTGGGGACCCTTGCATATGCTCTACCATGGACCTACACTTTCATTCCAGCTTGGTGTTTTTGAATGAGTCTCTTTGCTTTTTGAATTGGTGTGTGTGTGTGTGTGTGTTTGTGAATTTCTAAAACTGGAGATCTCTAGATTTAGAGTTTCATCATGCTCGTCCCTAAGAGGACAAATTAAAAACCATACGCACAAGTTATATTTCATGTAAAATTATATGAGCTTGAAGTAAAAACTTAGGAAGATATTTAAAGTTATTATGATATTAAAGATATTTAAAGTTAATATGATGTGGGTGCGCATGGAGGTTAAGAGGGTGCAAAAGGGAAAATGATGGAGTGATGAGGGGAAGGAAGGTTGAATAACAAAGAAAAAAGAACAAAAATGCACAAGTTCATGGTTACTTTTAAGAATTTTTATAAAGGTGTATATTTAGGGGAAAAGCTTAAAAATGAAATGTATACATCTGGGAATATAGTTCAGTGGTAGAGCACTGGCCTAGCATATGTGAGGTCCTGGATTCAGTCCTCAGCACCACGATCAATCGATCAATCATATAAATAATATATCTATTTCTGAATATATATGTGTATCTAGAATATATTATACATCTAGGATCTATCTACCTATCTATCTATCTACCTACTTACCTATATGGAAAACTAAATATAAAATGGGTTGAGAGAATAATGCCCTGTGATCACACGCAAGGATAATTTGATTTTAAGAAAATATATCAACGTAATTCAATATACTATATCAACCAATTAAAACTGAGTGATTTTGTGTCAGAGTAAATATATTGCCTTCAAAAAGATCTGACAAAATTTAAAAATTATTTTTAATATATGAAAAAAGTTTTTAGATTGATGAAAAAGTCAGCAATTAATTAAAAATAGCCAAAACACCTTGAGAGGTAAATGCAAAGAAGAAAAACAAGTGGTTGTTAAAAATGTGACAAAATTAATTTGAAAATGAAACATATGTGAGGGGACTGTTATCTTCATTTGTAATATTTGTGACAAATATTTTCCAATTTGATTCTGGTCATCGAATTTTTTAAAGCTGTCTTTAAAATACATACATATTTAAAATGTCTTTCCTGCACATAGATTTCTTGTTCTTTTTCTTTATAAGTGTGATGTCATTTTTCACCCTTGAGGTTTGCAAGAACTGATGAGGTTATACTAATATATGGCGTTGTTAAGGAGCTGAGGAAAACAACTTTCTTATTCTATGCATGATGAAAGCACAAACTACAACAGATTTAAAATATAATAAATCAAAAAATATTAGGACACATGTTTATCTTTTGATCTTATATTTGTATTGATTAATCTGAACTGTAGAAATAAATGAGCTAGGGAACATAAGATGTTATTTTGGTAGGGTTTATAGTATAAAGCCTGAAAGAGATGGGGGGGGGAACTGGGCAGATATGTATCAGTAACAAAATGATATACTGTGTATTTATGAAAATAAGGAATTCTCCCCATTATATTTACATAGATTATTTTATATGGGGCAGTGTCCACGATAAAAATCAACTATTAAGTGAAGAAAGCAAGATATAGGGTGTAAATAAACACAAATGTGTTATTTGTGCTGAGCCTAATGTCATTGATGTTTCTGGCCAAATGCATCCTGGGCTTCCCTTCCTGGTGCCTAGGCTCAATCTACGTGTGCCAGTGATCTCAGGCCAAGGATTCCTCTGCAGAGACTGGCTTAGGGATTAGCATTTGATTCAATCAGACATAGTGAGTACAGACTCTCTGAACTTGTGCTGATCCTCTTGAAAGTCATGTTTTCTTTTCTCCTGATTTTGGAACTGAAGGGCTAAGCCAGGGACTGCTTGCTTAAGCAGGGACCCACATGGAGAGAAACAGAGGTGAGGCGAAACAAAGTGTGTGCTGATTACGTTCCTCCATCCAGCCATTCTTGAAGCCTTTTCAAGTATAAGAAGCAATAAACTCCCTTTTACTGAACTCTATGTCTTCCTGTTGCTTGTACCCAAAAGAGCCCTGAGAAAACTATGAAACAGTGTGGATGGTTTGATTCTCACTTCTAAGTTGGAATCCTCATAATTTTGTATTTGTGTTTGGATAAATGTATATGAATGTATTTAATGCAGAGGATCAAAATATTGATACCCTGAAATATTAACATTAGGTTTCTGTAGGGTGTGGGACTGGAGGGAGGGAAGGAGAATTAATAACTTCTTCCTCATCCACCTCTGTAGTATTTGACCTGCATACAAGTATTTATAACTTTTGTAATCTTTTTTTTTTTTTTGAGACAAGATCTTGTTATACAGTTCAGGCTGGCCTTGAGCTCATTTTGTAACCCAGGCTGGTCTCTAGCTCACAATGATCCTTCTGCCTCAGCCTCCCAAGTACTGGAATTACAGATGTGCACCATTACACCCAGCTCTTTTGTAATTTTTAAAAATCCTATAAAATTTTAAGTGGGTACATGTCAGATTTTACAGAGGATAAAATGATGGAAGGGACTTGGAAAAAGGAAAAAAACATACATTTGAAACTAGAAAAAAATTAAATACAATAATCATAATTATTAGCTGATGGAAAAGAAAGAAAGCTTTTCGAAGTTCTTGATTTTAGAAATTGAGCATAGTTGACTATTGCTGTTGGCATGTTAATCTTGAATATAAATTAATATTACTCTTTAAATGTCCTTTCTAGTTAACCTGCTGTATGTATGACATTAACCTAATCTTAGATATAAGAGAAAGGATTCCTCCCTAATGATTAAAATATACTCTAATCCATGTTAAGAACGCGAAGTATTATTTTACTATTGGCCTGGTTATTGGGGATCAGGTTGTGTAAGGGGTGGCGGGGGGCTAAGACCCTGGCCACAGTGCTCCCAGGGAAAGGTAACATCCACTGAGGACAATAGAAAGTTAGCTCCCTATTAACTTGTGCAGGCATCTGGGTGAGGAGGAAGGATTATTCTCCTTTTAACCTTTACCTCTCTTTAAGTTTCACTTGGTCTTTATTTTTCAAAATCTTGAACTGTGTCACAAATGACGCATGATTCCATCCCCTTTGCTTCTTGCTGGCTATAAAAGTGAGTTGACCACAGAGGTTGGCAAGCTTGTTCACAAGAGGCAAGTCTCCTCCTGACTCCTTTCTACTTTGAATATTTTTTGGCTTTGTCAGCCCCCTAACAGGTATCCAGAGGTCTGATCAGCCCTAAGCAACAGGTGGCCAAGTAGGGACATCTTGTGACCTGATAGGGAAGGGAAGGCCCACTGGAGTAGGAAAGGAATTAAAAGGCAGTGTCAAGGAACTCCATGAGATGCCCAACACCAAAGTTACTTCGAAGATGGTAAAGGCAAGTCAGTTCATCATAGAAAGGTTTTCTTAAACTGGAATGCCAGGGCAGAATTTGGCAGAAGAGCAAAGATATGTGCAGTTGTGGTATATGTTGTTGAAATAGACAGGGTCCCAAGTTAGTACCCACTCTCTTTCTAAAATGCTATAAGATATTACAAAAAGTAATCTGCAGTTCCTGCAGGAAGGAACTTTGTGGATAACTGGACAGAATGGGCGAAAATTTAAGAAAAGCCCGTGAGAGGGGAGAGCAAATTGTCCTGGACAGCTTTTTATCATGGAGTTTGGGGGAATCTGTATTGGGATCTTTGTGTGCTACAACTGCTACTATTCCCTCTCTCAAGGGAAAAGAGAAAGAACATAGAGAGACTCTTTCTTGGTCCACACTTCCAGAATTTTTGGAGGCTGACGCAGTAAACCCAAGATGGTGGAGTGTGGAGGTGGCCATGACAGAGGAGCTGCCAGCCATGGTGGAACCGGTGGTGGCAGAGAAGCAGCTTCTCCCCACTCTGTTTCTCTTGGCTGCACCAGGCCTGGTGGCATGCACCTGTAGTACCACCTCCACAGGAGGCAGCCTGCAGACAGATTCTTCATTCACAAGTGGCTGAAATTACTGTGCCTTAATTGGCTTATGAAAATGCAAATAAAGATTACAAACAGGCCCTTGGAG
The DNA here is from genome assembly GCA_004027595.1 of Dinomys branickii. Lineage (NCBI taxonomy): Eukaryota > Metazoa > Chordata > Mammalia > Rodentia > Dinomyidae > Dinomys > Dinomys branickii. The sequence goes on from PVLD010016982.1 coordinate 40,884, forward strand.
CCATCAGGGCCCCCAAAATCTTGGAAATTATCTAAAAGCTTGTCAAGATGTGGAATTGAATCTTGTGAAAGTTCACTGTTAGCCTAAGCAATATTAAGTCTTACAGAGGAGGAAACCCCACAAATGCTGTTAGAAGAAAAAGAAGGTCTAGATGGGTAACAAAAGGTAGAGAGGTGACTAAGCCAGAGGCTGAATGAAAGAAGAGGGCACACAGTTGCCACAATTCTTAAGACAGAATAAAATACAAAAGAAAATATTGATTATGAGTAAAAGATTTTTTTATTCCTGCTAATTCTTATTACAAGAGATCTCTGTTAACTGACGTGTAAAATTTTCACTAGTTTTCTATAGAAGAGTTATTATAAAACAGCTTGGCCAAATACACCTGAGTGCAGTCTGGTTTCACAAACAAATGGTCCTATGTGTGTTTCTCCATCCACCTATCTATTCAATTTGTAACTGGTTATCAAATTTGCAGCTATTTTTGTTTGAACTCAACAATGTTTTTCTTCTTTTTGTCTTTTTGGATTTTTAAAACATTTGTCTATAATTTAAATTGGTTTATAAATGTCATTAGAGTTAAGGACATGCTTCCACCAAGGTTGCCAGCTGATCAAAATGATGTTAAGATTGGTTTTGCAAATGTAATGCATATTGTTGTCTGAGTACAGTAATTTGGAAATCTTTTATTGGTCAAGAATAATGTGTTAATTGTGGTAATTTCATTCTCATAGGTCATGAAAAATTGTTAAGATACTAAAATGGGGGCTCCTTAGGTTTTGGAAAACTGTTGCACAGGACTCCCCTTGGAGAATAAAGAAGTTGCTGCCTGGAAATATTTTCTTCCAGTCTTTGTTCACTAATGGGACCCCAGTGGTTTCCATAGCTTTATGAGAGATACACCCAATAAGAATTGCTAAACATATTGTAATATGTTTACAATGGTCATCATCAAAAAGCTAGGTTTTCTGTGGGTAAAACAAAAAAAATTTCATTAAAGAATGCTCTTGGTACAAAACTAAATTAAAAGACAAAGGTTTCCATATAGCTATGACATTCATTATTGCTAATCTCATGGTTCACTAAGTGTATTTATGCCTTCTGGGAGTACAGGTCTTTTAGGATGTAAAACTAGGATTGTTTATGGTGATAACCTTTCCCTTTAGACTCAGATATCTCCCTTTCTCTTGTGCTCTAACTACTTGGGATAAGAGGTATATGTCAAACCAACATGGGCTCAGCAGTCAAATAATAGTTTTTTAAAAATCTTATGTGATATATGTTATATGTGTCACTCTATTCTATGCTAAGACAGACAATTAAGTGTGTTATAAAAATAATGTCATGATTGTCACATTAAAATACTATAGACTTCCGGGAAGATGGCGACCGGGTAGGCAGCAGAGAGAGAACCTCCCAGAGGATTACCACCCAAACAATGAAATATAGCAATATGAAGACAGAAATAAGGACTTCCAGGAAGAAGACGACCAGCCGAGAGAGCGAGTGCAGAGGGAAGAACGGCTTCAGCTCCTGAACCCGACAGAGAACACGCTACTGGGACAAACTGCTCCAAGCCGGGCAGCGCTCCGGGATCCCGCTCAGAAGCCCACCCCCGCAGCCAGCGCTGCGCGAACTGGAGCAACAGCGACCGGACAGCGGATTTCTGAGTTGGGGAAAATCTCCATCCAGGGAAAAACATCTGAACGGCACTCCTGTCTGCATGATCACAGGGTGAGTTAAGTGCGCGCTCTAACCGGTTTTTTCTGAATCGGGAAGAAGCTCAGCCCAGCGAGAGACATCAAAGCAGCTTTAAGGACTGCGGGATCTTCGGGATGGGAAGACCTACTTAGGCACCCCAACGGGTTTTGTGAGGGGGAAAGGAGCTCCACCCAGGGAGGAACACCTGAGTGGCCTATCTGCAAGAATCCTGGGGTGGCGAGCTGTTTCTTCGCCCCAGCCAGGTCTTGGGGTAGGGAGTAGAAGCGGAAATCTCAGCAGACAGCTTAAGGGACATTCTCCCAAAGAGAAGTAACCATTGGAGCAGCCTATGTAGCAGACCTTTGTCTGCTGAACTGTCTGTGGAATTTATAGCTCCACATTTTGAATCTGATACCCAAAAATGGGAAAACAGAGGAACAAAACGCAGTCTCAAAACTCAACCCCACCCAGAACAAGTTTTGAATGTGAGGATACAGGGGAACCAGGAAATCACATACCTGCAAGTTATGAAATGATTGCATCCAAAATGAAACAACTCCAACAGGCCATAAAAGAGCTTAAAGCAGAAATAAGCCACATACCCACAATGATTTCTCAGATAAAAAACGAGCTGAAAACAATGATGGAAGAAATGTTCCGTGCGCATAGAGAAGATATAGACAAAAGACTAGAAGAAAATAGGAAACAAATGGAAACGTTACAAGAGCAATTTAGGAATGAATT